>ML741779.1:0-37995 GCA_009193525.1 Aspergillus sergii
AAAAAAAATGAAATTCAATATTTGCACCAGGTCTCATATCTCCTTGTCACTTACAGATTTGTGAATGTAAAAATGACCTCGAAAGCTGACTTGTAGCCACACAGTAAATGTCTGACAATGTCGATGTTGCCACCCATATATCGTAACCTAGCCCAACTTTGAGGGCTGACACTCCCATCATCCGGAAAAGGTAACTGTTTTTTGATCTCCTCCTTGAATTCATTACAAGCGATGCTGCATCGTGATAAAGTGAACACAAGTGCAGATGGATCAATATCGGTAGCTGTCCCAACTATATCAATAAGTTGGGTAAGAACTTCCATCAAAGCTCGAAGATCACGTAAAAAGTCACGGATAGATATTGGAGGTGACTGGAAGCTCTCCACTATATGGTACAGTGCGCTGCTAGCGCTCAAGGCGGAAACAGCCAAGGTTGACGGCCGGCCGTCCAAACTTGGGGCGTTTTCCATGACGGTGATTTGCTTGCTTGATAACAGAATGGAAACTTTGGCTCCAGTGTGGTGATAGCTTGGAGGAAGAAGGAGTCAGTGCCTAGTGATGAATAAGATAGAGATCGGCCGAATCTTTAATAATACCGATCAATGGAAAGGTTGAAACAACCGCGATAGAACGAACCCTGGACTTCTCGGTGGGGTAATTGTGTCCTTCACGTGACATGCGCAAGAGCCAGGTTTTGCCCCACTTCTCGGATGTATTGCATGTAAGTTTCTCCTGCACTCAGTAGATTTCTCTTACAGTCTAGGATACATTCTTTGGGCTAGGTTGACTTAGTTCTAGACCACAGGACTGAAAGACAATAGAGTCAAGGGTACTTACGGGAGTTGATAGACCAGATCTCCCCTGTCGTTATGGACGATCAAATCCAAGGCTAGGGTGTTCAGCCGGTGGTTGTAGCTGCCGTCCATGGTGCAGAGCAAGACCGCCCCGCCGGCCGTGAGCTCTACCTTGGATGTGTATTTCGTCAGGTACTTGGATTCTATTAGGGAGCCCAATAGGGGGGAGCCCAACAGGAACCGGCCAGTCGGCTGGTCGACGCCGATATACCAGTTGAGCGTGACCTCCCGGTAAATCCAGTTCCCATTTTGATCCGTGCAGTCGGTGCAGAGGTTGGTAATATTGTCACCCGCTGCCGTCTTGATGGCGCGGAGGTGGATGTTTCTGGAGCTGGTGGTGAAACCCATGTTGAGTGCTGTGAGGGATGAGAACGAGGAAATGTGGAGAGAAATATTGGGATAGCATCTAAATAAACCACAGAATGAGGGGCAGATGAGGCTCGCTAGAAGTGGATTCTGCAACATGCCAGCTGAACAAGCAGCTGAGGGAGCTGAAGTGACTGAAGAGGCGTTAATGCTACTGAATCTATGGAGAGTGACCAGGCCAACTCGAGGTAGATTAAAGTATATCAAGTAGCCTCTTCAGGACCTGATAGGTTGAGGTGGAGTCATACCGGCTGTGCATTGATCCACTAGATCCCTCGTTTCCATAGCTCTAGACTCTGATTTTACGCTGTACAGTTTAGTTATGTATCTGTTCGGCCACTGCCCTGTCATCAGGATCTAAAGCAGCTGAACTCATTTAGTCTTCACCCAGTTGCCCTGTACGACCCCCGCACGTCGTTTCCATCACTTAAACCTGTCCACGTACACTCCTCGTTTATCTTTGCAACGATCTTTAGGTATCTGTCAGCAGCCTGATCTACTCTGTACGCAACCGCGGGGCTCATCGACTTTTCTGTGAGCTGGTCCCTCAGTGGATATTAGCTTCAGCGAGTTAGGTCCTATATAGCCACCCTCTACGGATCATTGGCTAAGAGATGCATGTTGGCATACGGTAGAGATTCTCAAATGGACCAAGATCTGTCAGGCGTCAACGGCAACCTAAAAAGGATTCTGCACAATCATCCCGCCTTAACACACGGTCTAGCTTTATATGATCTAGTTACATGCTCGAGGAGGCTTAGGGTTGCTCGTCATCGAGACCTTCCCAAGCTGATAGTCGTGTTCAAGTCTCTCGATTCGTCCTTCCCTAACCAGAATTAAATGGCATATTCATGGATCTCAACAGAGTAAAGGTGCCATGGAACCCTATAGGCGCAATGATTATAGACGAACAAAAAGTTAAAGGTAGCCGGACCTATAGAAAGGTAGGACATAGTATTTACTAAATATTTATATCGGAAAACTAACAACCAATCCTCGAATGCTCGGCAGAGCCTGACTCACACAATCACCGACCAACTAGTCGGCCATTCTCTTTTCTACATCCAGTGCCTAGAGATCCACAACCGAGCGCATTGCACCGTCGTACACTCTACTGTGGCTTAGGGAAGGGTGTGAAGTTCACAAAGTTGTTGCTGTTGGTGCCGTGTTCCGCAATTCCAACCAGCACTTCCTTGCCATCTTTGGTTCCAGCACTGTTGTCTACTTAGTGTCCAAGAACAACTTGAATGATGTGCATCCAATACTCACATATAGCGATAACGACCTCTATCTCTGGCCGCGAAGTTACCCTCCTTATCACTGGTCGCTTTAACCTCCTTGAGGTTGGTATACCTTTCTCTCACGCCGGCAAATAGCTTCTTTTCGTCGACAGTTCTACCACCGTCGAATGGCTTGACATGAGCTAGAAAGCACGTTAATAGAGTATCGCCATGAGAAGAAGATAGGGTTGTATTGCTCACGTGAATTCTCAGACTGCAGATAATGCCGTGCGATGGATTTATCACTGTCCCGGAAGTCATTCAAGTTGATACCACGGGATTGGGAAGGCCCAGCTCTGGACGGTCCAGGTCGTCCTCCTCTTCCAGGATTGCCACCATCGTTCAATGCGCCTTCACCCTCTCCGTGGACGTTCAGCTCGAAAGTTCTCTCATCACCATTGGGGCCTGGGATTTCCTGTAAGTTCTCATCAAAATAGGTTTCGACGGGCTTCTTCGGCGGAGGAAGCTCGCTGACATCGCCCTCGAAGGTTCCATAGCTGACTCCATCTGCAGCGGCAGCACCAGCGGCGCTTGTAGTCGCCGTATTCCCAGCGCTTCCTGCATTTCCTGCTGCTTCAGGACTTCCTGCACCCCCTACAGCCCCTGCGGCCCCTGAGGCACCAATACCACCAAGGGCCCCACCAGCAGCACTACCGGCACTACCAGCAGCGCCTAGGACACCACCGAGAGCGGTGCCAGCTCCAATGACACCGCCGACGATAGAGCCTACAGAGCTTCCAGAACCACCGCTACCGTCCAGGTCGGTGGGGGCCTTCGCTTCTTCATGATTGGTTGGGGTGGGACGAGGCGGTGGAGGGAAGTGAGAGATGTCCGGGACCTGCTCTCCATTCTCTAGGAAGTATGTGGGCTCAACGGGCTTGGGTGGAGGAAGATAGCACACATCGCCGTTGCAGGTGAATTCCGGGGCGGTGCCATCGATGGGTGCAGCAGATGCCGCAAGCGAAAAGAGAATGAGATCCAAGGGACGCATAGTCAGCAATAAAATCAATCAAAGTAGTGCAAAGAGTATGTCCTCTGGTCTTCTTGTTGGAAGAGAAAACGCTGAATGGGCATGCCGTCGCTCTTATAAAGTATTGATTATGGTGGCTGGCGGTATAGAATGTGCCTCTACAGACTAGCCTAGAACGCTGGTGTGGCATGCTATGTAGGTGCCAAGTCGGAGATATTAGGAATCGAGCAATATGGTGAGAGATGCCGAGTCTTTGTGGCTTCTTGTCGATTGTGGAAACCGATACGATGTCGAGACTTAGGCAACGGGTAGCCACTATATTTGTCGATCACTACGAGGGCTTGGCTTGAGGCTAAACTATGGGAATGCTCACACTAGTGGATCCTTCGTTAGGCGGGATATCTGCAACCTTGCTTGAAATCCTTCAGTCCCGAGTTGAGTTGTAGAGGACGTTACCACGTTAGTGTGAAGAGATGCTTTGGTTGAACTTGTCCTTTCTTCAATGGACTAGTGAAAATTATATTATGAATTTACACAATCTCTACTGTGAAACTGGCGCAGATCTGCAGCCCTTAGCTAGAAGCCCAAGGCATATATCTTCTGACTATGCGCAGTGAGGCCTGCATGAAAGGTGGGTCTAGAAGGTCAATCTAGCCCAAGCTAGACCGTCCCTCTTAGACTAATGTTCGAGAACCGGACTGCGCCACTCCTGGTAACTTGATCTGATAAAGGATTTCATATGTTAGCTGATCGGGTTCGGCAGAAGCTGGAACCTTGGCGCTGGACACGCCCTGGTGATATGAAAACCTCTCATTAGCTTGGCATTGACTAGTCTCATGCACAATAAGCTACAACACTACTTTGCGTACTAAAACTTAAATGTGTTCAGCTAACTTCAAGAAGGTATGCCCATTCTAATCAAGAAGAGTTCTTACGAAGGTACCAAAGGTCGTCGTTAGATTTACCATCATGTATCTCCTACACATGCATCAATCGTACATACACCATGATACTCTATTCACTGTGAAAATTTGGGTGGTGTTTGAGACTGGATTGGCTACTCCAGACTCCCCATTAAAGGCAATTCAGTCCACCAACATATGCAAGAAACCCTAGCAGCTTAATCACCGGACGTCTTAGATGTGAGCAGGGCCTAGCCCCTACGCCCCATAAGAGCTTACTGTATCATGAAAAAGCCTTCCTTTCCTAAACTACTCCCGTCCTGACCATGTTCTAATCGCGTTGGATTAACGATCTCAAAGAAATGCCGCTACATCAATGTGTTTACACTTTGACTTTTTCCGAGAAATGGAATTCTAGTGGACAAGTATGTGACCATTCAAATTGGCCTCGATTTGATAACCCTCTCCTATGTAAACGTATACAGTTAATACTCTGCCCAAATAGGACATTCTCTTAGTAGTCTAAACTTCTATAAGTGGGTCTACCAGCGCGGCTTGATTCCGCGACTGATTTCTAAAGTCGGGCCACTCTTTTTCGACCCAAGATAATCTAATTAACGGTGCCTAGCGCCACGTCCAAGAATTTCGCCATGCGACCTAAGCCACACTTTCTTTCACACGGATTCCGACGTTCCATCCCGGTCTTGCGATCGGCATGAAGAATACCGGGTTCGGAATCGCCTGGAATAGAGCATCGAAAAGGGGCATCCTCTTTGAAGTACAGCAATGCAGTCTAATTAGACATCTTTGACTCTTGGCTGTTTGACTCAGTTCCCCTCTTCGCATCCTTATAAAGGACGTTATTAATCCTATAAAATTAAAGTTGTTATTGATTTTTCCACTTATTAGCACTTGTAATCAACGAGAATTGTATGATTATCGTATCCTGTACAGCCATCAGGCTGAATTGCTTTTGAATTTGTAACAAAGAGTACACAGAACCAGAGCCTTGCCTTTGCGAAGATACTCTTCCGAAATTCTCTTTTTAAATCGTGTAAAGCCTTAGGTCCGGATATTCGGTGGGAACACAGGATCTATATAACTTACGTTCATACTGATTAACAGGGTGTAATTATCTTTTGTAGACTTTTGTTTCGATCAAAATATCTAAGAGATCAGTTAGATTATCTTTCAGTACGATTATGAGCAGGTTTCGGGAATTTAGGTATCATCATATTTTGAAGAGTCTGATCGCCTGAAGCCTTTGGGCAATAGACCGGCTCCTAAATCTAGTTATATCCGTGCGGTTATCTATATTAGATTAGAGATAGAGCCGGGTTGATAGAGTGAAAGTAGAATAGGAAACACGTCAGACTCTATATCGTTTATTATCATGGCAAACTTAGTGCAAAAGTAGAAATGCGCTTTCCGGCCCTTTGTGTGAAGATTACTCATGTCTCTGAAGGAGGTCTGAAGCTCGGAGAACTGTTGTCAGTGAAATAGCCACAAGTGAGAGATTTCCTGTTATTGAATGATATGATTTACATGGGCTTCCTGATTCTCTTGAAGGCAACATTTGACCAAAACAATACAGAAATGTAGTGGAATGCTCAGCGGTGAAGTCAGACATGTTTATGACCTGAGTATGAAGGAGCATGCTGGAAAACCTCTTTCGGATGAGCTCGGGCAGGAGTTCAGTAGATCTCGCGTGATGCAGATCGGAATTTAAACTTATTACATAACTCCACGTCTAAAATTATGGAAGTAACCGAGCTACAGCCATCCCGGGAAAGCTAATGCAAGGGACAGATGTCTCTTTAACCCCTTCCTAGTCAGGATCCATTGTATGTAGAATTAAATGACCTGTCTTCTGTGGTGTCCTCTCGTTATACTGATCGACAAAACCTATTTAGTTGTAGAGTGGAGCGTTTAGTCTTTTATATATCCCGCAAAGATATCCTCTTCTAGCTTAAGTATTTAGTATTCAAGCGGATGAATAGGGGCCGGAATTGTCCTGAAGAAAGACCGCATGGTGGCCACCCCCAAAACCTGTGCTGTTGTATTTTTCTTATGGCGTGCTCCACCGTAGCAGCGTATTATACTTCAGTGCGTTTTTGAGCGAGGGTTTGGGAGTTATTGAAAGGGTGAGGGATGACACCAGTTTCGACAGTGAACCGTACCTGCTGTCTATGATATTCCAGACGCGGAAATAGGACTAGCAACTAAGTAGAGGGTACCTTAATACCGCTAATTCTAGGAAGCCATGATCCCTACGCCTAGGCACCGGTGCCCCTAAGTTTAGGTACTATAGCCCCTAAATATATCGCCTAGTACAACCCATCAGCCTAGTAGGAAGTCTAAAAAGGCGAAGGAGGTAAGCATAGCTCTCCATCTATAATTCTGGGTAATTATTTAGTAACTTCCATCTTAAATAGAGATTGTTACTTAGAATATACGTTCCATACTTAAAACCGTGCATGAAAAGTACGCTCTTAGTATGGCAAAGCCAGAAATATGCCGAGGCCTGTACAAAACCTATTATGGATCTTATGTTCTTATTTTGTCAGCGATTGCCACTTTTCTCTAGGATATAGTTTATAACGCCTCTGCGCCTTCGGCGAGCGGGTTGATTCCAATGACAACGTCCAGCTTGGGAGAATTTGGTTTATACCCCTAGGTAAGTCAAGTGCGATGGTAGTCAAGAGGGCACTCATAAAGGAAAGCCACCCACCAGAAACTATGGCGTGGCTTTCAGACATGTTTTGAAAGGGAGTACTTTGTAAAGAAATGCAAGGATAGGGCCAGAGAATCATTTTGTAGAATGGCTTTCTTGTCTTGGGTGGAAACTATCAATATGAATGAACTTCTAAAGCTTGCCTGAGTCAGATAGAGTGTATATTAGCTAGCTACTCAGCCAAGGAAGTAGAAACTAAAGAAACTCCCCCGGAACATAAGCCGGCATCGAATCCTCCCACAAAGAATTCGTCAACGCCCGCTTATTCCCCCCATCCGCATCCATAATGTTGATCTGCCCATACGGTTGGAATGTATTATCGTACAGCGCACACTCCGACTGAAACCCATACTCGCCCGTCGAGTACATGATCCTGCCATCATGCGACCACACCGCATGCGCATCGTTCGCTCCACTACTCGTCAACACCTGCAGGTCCGAGCCGTCCGGCGCAATCGTGCAGACCTCGTAGTTGCTTCCACTGACGCGTCGCGTAAACACGATCTTTGTCCCATCTGGTGAGAAGGACGGCAGCGTGTCCCACCAATTTGTCAACACGGTAATGGGATACGTGCCGTTGGCGGTTACTTGGTCGAGGTGTATAATGCGGAGACCCAGCTGCGATGTATCGCCGTCTTCTGCATCGGCGCCCCAAACGCGGAAGACGATTTTCGTCCCGTCGGGCGAGAAGCTGGGGAACCCTGTATTCAGGGTATTGTTGCCGCCTGCTGAGAGTGGGATCGCGCTGGTCGTGAGGTTCATTGCTTCGCTGCCGTCGGCCTTGGAGCGCACGATCCACCCTCCGTTGGACGCGCGCCCGGCGAACCAGTAGCCGACGCCGTAGGTGAGCCAGTTTCCGTCGGAGGACCAGGAGGACTGAAAGGCACCGGAGGTGCCCTGTTCGACGGAGGAAAGGGAGAGGATCCCCCTTGCTACGGGGTCGAAGACGGTCTTGTTGTCTGTGCCCGTGGCGTTGAGGGAGATGACGGCGGAGTCTCCGAGCTGTTTTTGGGTGATGGCTAGTCGGCCTGCGGTGTTGAGTGTTGGGAAGACGTCGGTGAACCGGTAGGTCCAGTTGGCGTCCCAGCTGTAGAGGAGTTTGTTCTGGGGGCGGATATCCCAGGAGACCTTTTCGTAGACGACGCGTTTGCCGTCTGGAGACCAGGCAGGGGAGCGGGCAGTGGTGTTGTAATAGGTGGTGCCGCTGTAGATGCCTTCTTTCGTGGTGCCTTTGAGGAGGTAGCCGATTGAGCTGGTGTTGCCTAGGTACTGAGGAAAAATCTTGACGCCGGAGGTGTTGACCTCGACAACGCGGTCAGTGCCGGTTGCGAAGTCGACGGAGACAATGGAGGAGTTGGCCGAGTTGACGTCGAAGGAGCTGTGCGCGTCCCAAGTTGTTTCGCGCGTCATCTCGTAGTAGACAATGCGCTTGCCGTCTGCGGACCAGCTGGGGGAGCCAAGGGCGTAGCCCTCTTTGCCGATGACCTTGCGGAAGCCGGTTCCATCTGGTCGAATGGCAAATATCGAGAGTTCCTGGGTGTGTTCCCAGCCGCTAAGGCCCATGAATGTCTCCCAGCCGTGACCAGCCCATTTCGTGTTGCGATCGGAAGAAAAGGCTATCCACTGACCGTCTGGAGACCACGCCGGCTTGAAGTAGCCACGAGGTACGGTTTTGTTGGTGGTGGCAGCGATAGCAGGCGTATCTGTTAGGTTCCAGCGATTGCCAGTGACCAGGTCGAGGACCCAGATGTTGGCGATCATCCCTTCGGTCGAGACATACGCAGCGTGCCTGCCATTGGGGGAGAGGACGACGGAGTCCTCGACCGCCGGTGTTGTTACAAGCGGTTGCAGGTCTGACCCGTTGGTGCGCACACGCCATATATCGGAGTTTCCGTCACCGTTGCGCTCACTGGTGAAGAGGACCCACTGCCCGTCTGGCGAGAAGCTGGCGTGGTATTCGAATACAGGATCTGACAGGAGTGGCCGTTCATTGCCCCCATCGATATCTGAGATGTACAGCTCGGATGTGCCGGGCGCGATTCGGTTCATGAGCATTACACCATCCTTGCCTAGACCTCTGCGGTGACTCTGGTGAGCCGCCAGAGAAGGTGGATGTGGAATATCGCGAGCATTGACGTCGAGGTCCATCTGCTGCGCGTAGGGGCATGCTGCATATGCAACAGAGGGGCCGATGGCTAGCGCCAGCAGAGACGAAGCAAGGAGAGAGAGCATAGCTGCAGGATGTGTTGAACTGGCTCTATACTGACAGGGATCAGGGCTGTACGGAAACCCGATATACATACTGTTGCAGTGATCTTCGGCCAAATATATCTGCTCAGTATACGGCATATGACGGCACGGGTTCTCCACAAATTCGTCATACTAAAATTAATATTAGTCCGAACGGAATTGGTCTGAATGTGCGGCCGGGGATTCGTTATGTGAACACTCAGTTTCATAACCCTATATTGCAAAAAAAGATCGGCGGCGGCTATTCCCAAAACGTGGGGAGTTTGCGAGGCCCCACGCGGACGACTATATAGTAATTCCGGCTGTTGTGGAGGGATCGACAGGGCGCTGATCCTTGTATCTTCCCTCTAATCTTCAGGCTTCGTAATCACTGCATTGTCATTCTCTGATGGTCAACTATGGTTCTTTCATGATGGCTCATGCACCCCTGCATGCGATTGCGTAGGAGATGTACTATGTGTACGTACGCACAGGAATAACCCCTGTTGATGATACTATCTAGGTAGGTCTCCCTCAGCGTTTATAAACCGCACATGCAGCATGCTATCCTATCCTATCCTATCCCAATTCATCTCATTCAATCCTCCAATTGTTCTTCCTCGATCGTCACCATGAAGTCCACCTTCACCCTCGCAACCCTGGCTGCCTCCGTGGCCCTCATCATTCCAGCCACTGCCACCTGCGACCCCAGCACCCTGAACACAACAACCTACTACTACCCCATCACCGAAGCCAACACGACCGTCTTCGACGTCGCCCGCATCACAAAGCGCGGCGTCTGCGACATCGGCCGCCAAAACCTTATGGCGGACGTCACCATTCCCCCCAACGTCGGCGAGACCTTCATCATCCCCGCCGAAGTATGCGACCCCGACAACACCTCCTGCCTTCTATCCGGCAACGCAACCAATACCTGCATCGTCGGCGGACCGCGCCTCTACTACACTGTCAACGGGGATACATACGAGAAAATCGCGCAGCGACTCAATATCACCGTCGACGCGCTGATGGGCGATATGGGGGAGGGGACGACGGCGACGGATGAGTTGCCTGTTGGGCAGTTCATCAAGGTGCCGCTTTGTGAGGATACCACGTGTGTGATCAAGCCGTATAGCTTTACCTGGGGCGTGTACAAGGATTTGGCAGAGGAGTTTGGCACCACTGTCGGCCAGATCATGATGTTGAGCGCAACTTATAACTATAGTAGTTTGGCTTTCAGTGCTGGGGGGACGTTTCCGCCGATTAACATCTTGATGAACTGCACGCAGCCGGGTAAGAATGTTACTGTGTTGGACTGATTGAGGGTTGTGAGACGGATGTTGTATTTAAATTGGTTGATTCTTTTACTGCATTGAAGCTATTGAAGGGTGAAGTGGTGGTAACTACTGTACTGGTAGTAGGATATGTAGACTTAGAATAGGGCGAGAGATTATTGATGTACTGTATCAGACGCAGTGGATGCTAAAGTCAAGGAGTAGGATACAAGCAAGTCAATCATGAGTCAGGGGCGAATAATGGGCAGACAGTTTACTTGCCTCAGTGGTGAGCAGGTGCCTCTCGAGAAGCCCTATTCCGGACCAGTCTGTCTCCAAACGCAGGATTGCCGACTCAGATCGACAGGCTAGTATGTATTTTTTGGGACATCATGACCGAAACTGAGCTATGGAATCGTTATCATATTGCAGCTAGCTGTTTCATACTATCCAGTATCCCCACCATTACAACCCTACAAACAGTTCCAAACTTCCAATCACAACATATGAACAAGTATCTCTCAGAAAAAGCTCGGTTAAGGAGTGGGAGTTTCCGTAGCAGCTGCCAACCCATTGGCAACCGCCAACCAACTCTTCGCCGCCGACCGCTCCGCCTCATCTGTCTCATTATCCCAAGCACTCGGTGGCGGCGCAGAGTAAACCGCCGGACCGGGCCCATTCTCCCCAGGCAGGTCACCCACATTCGTGCTCCCCGTGCAGTCATCGTCCGCAGTCGTATAGTTCGCTCCAATTCTCCCCGTGCCACACGAGTACTTTCCGCCATTCGCACCATAGGTGAAGCTGTGCTCCCCGACTCCGTCATCCCAGTTCGCTGACGCGTTCACCCCGATCCGCACCCACATGAACAACCCATCTTCGATGCTATCGCCGAGATACTCATAGTGAAAGACCGGGTCCGAGGCCGAATACGCCGTTTCCTGGTGGAAGGTATCATCGAGCTTATTGCCGGTGACCTGGTACGAGTTCTGGGTGTAGGGGTAAGTCTGCGAGACCTTGTCGATGAGGTCCTGGTCGAAGAAGAACTGGCCTGTGTGGGCGATTGAACCGCCCGTGATGGTCCCGTTCTTGAGCACGGTGACATCCGTGTGCGCGATGATGTGGATGTGGTTCGTGCGGCCCGTGTAGTGGCCCGGGAAGATGGTTTTGATCTGTGCCACCCCATCCTCATCCGCGAGCTGGACGGCGCGTAGGAAGGTGTTATTGACGTTGCTGTGGTCCGTGAAGTCGCCGTTGCCTTCGTTGATGACCCCGCTGTAGACGCCGGTGGCGTTGGCGTTCCACATGTCCCACCACATGCCGGGGATGGGCTTGCAGGTGATGAAGTCGATGAATTGGGCTTCGACGATGATCGGGATACCCTCTTGGTCTTCGCGCGCGTCGTCGCGGATGAGCTCGCCGGGGACGTAGTAGGGCCCTGTGTCACCGTAAGGGGTGAGGAGGACGTGGTGTTCGTGGGCGAAGGCGGAGGCAGGGTGGTCTGGGTCGATGTCGTCGCCTGTATAGAGGTGGGATGTGTTGAGGACCTCGACCATGGAGCGCTTCTGCAGGAGGGCGCGCCGGTGGTGGTTTACGACGGTGGCACGACGACGGTGGGCGCGCTTATTTGTGCCGTCCGAGTTTAGGCTCCCTGCGCAGGACTCGAGGCTGCGGCGGCCGATTGTATAGAAGTCGCGCTTGAGGAGTTGCGTTTCGAGGTCATTGTGCTCGAAGGTGCCATGGGCGAAGGCCGGGGCGGCAAGGGCCAGCAGGGTGAGGGTTTGGATGCGCATCTTGGTTGAGGGACTTGACTGCCGATGTGGAAATGGTACTGCAGATGGGATTGGGATTTTATACTTTGGTCCTGCCGTGTTCTCAGTATGCATGCGGAAAGGATTCTCCGTTCGCCAACTAGAGAGGTGTGTTTGTAATAGACGTGATGTTGGATCCGGTGGCGCAATCTATGAGCATACATGCTCGGCATGAATATCTTTATGGGGTAGGCCCGAGGCGATCCAAGGCCTGTGGAGTTGATCGGCACCAGGGCCCATATCATTTACCCCATTTCAGTACTAGTTTGCGAGCTCCATTGCGATGTATATCGTGGATCAGTCTACTTATATCCTCTCGGTTATTGCCCCACATTCCACTTCACGCAAGATGCCACAGGGGAAATGTATACTCCGGAGGACTAAGCCCGCACTCGTGCTTACTATCTGCCCTCTGGTAGGTCTAAATGCGGCCGCTGTGTTGATTAATTGGCTTCTGTATCTGCTTGCTAGGCTTCCAAGGTATTGTCCGAAGTGCGGCGATTCCGAATGATCACAGAGTATTCGGTGAAAAAGAGATACGTGGGAAAATGTCCGGTTCCTTGATACTAGGTACTGAGTATAGTATAGAAGTAATAACTACTCTAACATCTTCACCTATACCTAACAACAACCATATGAAGCACCAAAAACCACCTCAATGGCAACTACCTCTGATACGCCACCGCAATCCCACTGGGCTGCCCATTAATGAGGTGGATCGGAGTCGCCCTCCAGCTATCCTTCTCAACACTACTACTCCCATTAGCCCGGAAGACCATTTGAGACAACTCCCCAGCCGCGTATTTTGGCCAGCTCGGTGTAACCGCGCTCGCATTGGCTGTCTTTTGCTGTCTCCAGGCATTCGGATCAAGGCTCGCAATAAAGCTCACCCAGCTGCTGCTGATGTCGTCAGCTAGAGAGGCCAGAGCTCTGTTTGAGTCGGAGTCCAGTTCGTCAGTGTTGGCGAAGACGAAGGGGAGCTCATTGCCGTGTCGCGCTGCCTGTTGGTTGTAGAGGGGGACGTCGAAGCGGTAGCAGTATGCGCTGATGTTTGCGCGGGACCAGGTTGAGCAAGCTTGGCGACGGTTGGCGTTGATTGCGGAGTCGCCTTGGTAGGCGAGGGCTTTTTCGTCTAGAAATGGTTAGAATGGGCTGGGCGTGCGAAAAGACTGGAGCTTACGTGGCGAGGATGAAACGTTGGCGTAGGCATCTGTGAGCTGGCGGACTAGGATCGGGGGTAAGGCGATACCAGGAGCAACGCCATAGAATTGCGGGTCTTATTGAAAATTAGAATATATTCACAGGAACAGATGGGAGAGAACATACTCGCAACAAGATCCACAAACTCCGCCTCAGTCGTAACATTCTGCCCAGGCATAAACTTCGAGCCCTCGTCCGTACTGGCCCCGAGAATAATGGGCACCTTGAGGTACTTCTTTCCCGTATATAGCGACCGACTCGGTTGCTCAGGGACAATATCCCCATCAATAACTGGGAACCAGGAGCGCGCACTCGTCGCATTAATCACCGCGTTCATCTGTTCAAATGGCACGGTGCGCAAACACGCCATGCGATCCACCGCATCCCAGCACGTATCATTCGCTGTCATGTCGTTTTCCGACGCATAGGACGTGCTTGGATTCACCCGCTGCGCGATCGCATCATACAGCGGCTGGTAGTACTGCGTCCCGTTCAGTCCCTTCTCAGGCACCGGGTTCCCGCTCTGCATGATCGCCGCGCGGAACAGGCTATCGTTTCGTCCGGCGTACGCGGTGATCTGGAATCCGACACTGCTGGCCCCAGTGCCCTGGCCCCAGAGTGTGACTCTGGCAGGATCGCCGCCGAACCCGGCGATGTTCTCCTGGACCCAAGTCAGTGCGAATCGCTGGTCGCGAAGCCCGATGTTGGTCGCGCCCGTGTCGCGCAGCTGATTACTGAAGAGGAATCCCCAGGCGCTGAGACGGTAGTTGAAGCTCACGGCGATAATAGGCTGGCCTAGCTGAACTGACTTCTCGACGATGAAGGAGAGATTGTAGCGCTGCTCGCTGGCGCTGCCGCCGGAGAAGTCCCCGCCGTGAATGAAGACTGCGACAGGGAGGTTGGAGGCGTCTGTGGCCGAGTGCGGACGGATGACGTTGAGGTAGAGACAGTCTTCTGCCATCTCGCTGGCGTCGACTGTGGTGTCGTAGCCGACGCAGGAGGGGGCGTAGGCAGTGGCATTGCGTGTGCCGTTCCAGCTGCTAGTGAGGCTGTCGGCCGGATGGAAGCGTCTGTCATCTATGGGGGCGTGAAGGTATGGGATACCCAGGAAGAAGTCCTGGTCGAACTTCTCCGAGTACACTCCGGTGTATGTCCCATTGAGAGTTTCTGCGGTTGGGGCGCTCGCCGTCGCTACTGCACCCGGCAGCAGGAGCAGGGCTGATGTCAGGACTATGGTCGAGCCCAACATTGTGCGAAGAGGTGAATGGTAGACTACAACTCTCTGGTAGTGCGCTTCTTCGTCTTTTCTGTGTTTAAGGTATATCGCTGACGTAGTCTACCTGGCCTGAGCGGCCTGCGTGGGGCGCTATCACTATCAAGGTAAAAGGCACCGAGATATAGTGTGTGGGGCGTACATTGCGATCTGCACACGCGACCACTGTAAACTTTAGTTTACAGCCTGTATATTCCGGATATCCTCTGGATCATTTACTGCATTCGCTTGAACTCACTGCAAAGGTCACGGAGTTTAGGGCTTTCCCCACACTCCGCATCAACCCTATTTATGGGGTACTTGGGGTATGTCGGCGATATCTATCTACATTGTGGACTGAGTAGAAAAATAGGAACATATTTTCAAGTATTCATGAAATGCCCTGACCGTGAGATAACGCTAGAGCCGCAGAAGCAACTGGAATATGGCGGCTTTTCCTGACCGTCGTAATATAACGCTTCCTAGTCCGTAAGCCCATTGCAACTCCACTATTCCTGTTTCTTGATGTTGAGAGGAAAGTGGGGTAGAAGGCATTCCGACGCTCACTGAAGCGACGGTGGCTAGCTAGTCACCCGGCTCAAAGACGATGTGGTGCCCGGCTTTCTATGCTGTCAACAAGATGGAAATCATTAACCTTTCAAGTTGGTCTAAAAGCGCTTGACTGTAGGATGTATATCTACTCGGCTGCCGCACTGTGTGATCCAAATCCGTGCCAGTCTGAGTGTTGGACGTGCAGAATGCTGAACCTTCACTCCGCTAGAGGTTGAATACTTTCCCGCCACTGAGCGTCAATTTGCTCAATATGACAATGTCCTGTCTTATATACTCCTTATTAGCTCTTACTGTCTTGGGGAATGTCCAGGCCACCCAGCCCTCTTTGGACAATTCCCCAATAGCGACAACCAGGAACGGATCCTACAAAGGCATATATCTCGCTCAATACAACCAGGATTTGTTCCTGGGTGTACCCTATGCTCATCCACCCATAGAGACTCGAAGATTCCGGGACCCCGCGCATCTCACCATAAACTGGACAGGGGAGCGTCCTGCTACTAAATATGCCTTTGTACGTACATGTTCAGGCGTCAATCCTATTTCCAAGTCGCAATTTCCAACTAGACTGACTGTCGCAGGAATGCATCGGCTACGGGGGAGACCAGAAAGGCTACCTCCAGAGCGAGGACTGTCTCTATTTGAACGTGGTTCGGCCTCATGGGTTCGAGAACGAGGCTCTACCTGTTCTGGTTTGGATTCACGGTACCTAGCCCCTACCTTCTTCATCATTGAAATGCTCACATGATCAGGTGGCGGGTTCCGCCAGGGAGGAACAGTGGATCGCCGGTACAACCTGACCTTTATTGTAGACAACTCGGTCAACATCAGCAAACCTATGATGGCAGTCAGTATTGCGTACCGACTTGGCCCCTTCGGCTTCTTCAACGGAGACGACGTAGCAGCTGAGGGTGCACTGAACCTTGGGCTTAAGGACCAGCGTCTTGCGCTACATTGGATCCAGGAGAATATTTCTGGTTTTGGCGGTATGATTCCTTCCCATCTTACTCTCTCCTAATACAAATACTAATGTACCGATCATGTAGGTGACCCCCGCAAGGTCACAATCTACGGCCAAAGCGCCGGCTCCGAAAGCGTCGGATATCATCTCCGAGCGTTCAACGGCCGAGACGATGATCTGTTTCGGGCGGGGATTATGGAATCAGGGCCTGTTATCCCGCAGGGTCCCCTCAACCTGACCGCTAGCTATCAGTCCAAGTATGAGAGCATCGTTGCCGAAGCAGGCTGCTCTCAAGCGGAGAAGAAGCTGGACTGCCTGCGTGCCCTCCCGTTTACTGTGCTGAACAACGTTCTGAATCAGACAGACTACAATACCGGCTGGGAGCCTACAGTCGACGGGGACTTTGTGGCACGATATCCAAGCCAGCAGGTCGAGGATGGGTCCTTTGTCCGTGTGCCCATCATTGCTGGCACCACGACGGATGAGGGGAGCACTCAGTCCCCAAAGCCCGTGAATACCACGGCTGAGTTACGAAGCTGGATGAACAGTATGTCCCCTACCAACCCCAACATACAACAACGAGACACTAATCAAGTAAACAGCATCGTCAAGCTACCAGCTCGGCCTCCCTGATCCCTTGATCAATACCCTGCTAACACTCTACCCCAACACCAGCACTTTCGGCATCCCCTCCTCTTCCGAACTTGGCGGTAACGTCACTTTCCCCCAGCCCTACGGCGCCGCCTTCCGCCAGTCCGCGGCCTACTTCACCGACCAAGTCTTCACGGCCTCCCGCCGACGCACCTGCGAAGCCTGGGCCGCCCACAACGTCTCGGCCTACTGCTACCGCTTCAATACCAAGCCCGCAACCTCCACCTGGGTCGAGGGCGTGGCGCACTTCTCCGACGTAGCCTTCATCTTTAACAATCTCGAGGGATACGGGTATAGTCCCAACCCGTTTGATGTGGGGAATTTGACGGAGAGTTACATTCTGCTGAGTTATTTGATGGCTGGGTCGTGGGCGAGCTTTGTGGCAGATTTGGATCCGAACGGGTGGACCGGCCGCGGAAGGAATGCCACTCGGGCGGATTGGCCGCTGTACACGGTTGATAGGCCGTTGAATATAGTTTGGGATGCGAATGTTACGAGTTATGTGGAGGCGGATGATTGGCGGAAGGAGGGGATTGCGTTGATTAATGAGGTTGCCCTGGCTTATGGGCGCTAGTTTGACCTGTCATGAGAGGTATATGATCTTCTATATGCCGATGGATATATATGCCATACGAGGCTTCCGGCCACAGGAGCAATACAAGCTTCTCTGGTAAGATGGCTCCTGTAACGCTTTGGATCACCCACGTCGTCTGGCATACCCGACTCCTACGCTATAGCATTGCATCAGTCCAGCTCGTCAACAGGGGACATTCTTAGCAATTCAACTATATCTCGGCTTAATGTAGGGCGGGCGTGATATATCTTCAAAGGGATAGTTAGAAGGGGTGTTGCCTTAGGCTATCTACTAGTATAGTCCTATATATGGAGAGATCCTGGTCCTTTTTAGTCAGATCTTTTATGAATAGATAATAGGGTGCATTCTGTAAGATCTCATGGTATGGAATCAGATGGTAGGAAGAAGAGAATCAACATTTCTTCCCGGCTGAGTTCACGGTCACTACTTCATTCGATGAGTCCATGATGTTCCGTGGTGGAAAGACAACACCTTCTTCGATGGTTGATTGTCACCAGCTAGAACCAGCTTGTTGACACGGTTGGGGTATTCTATCCCAATGTATTATGCTACTCCAGCACCCATTGAGAAGCCAGCAAAGTCAGCTTTGGATACACCGGTTGCAGCGAGAAACTCCATGACTATTGAAGCCATGTCTTGGATCGACTAACACTCTCATTGTAGTCGATTCTAAAAAATCATAATATACAATGAATGAGTATAGGTCTAAGTCTTCAATGTACGAAGCTTTGACTGACTTATGAGCAGTGAGTATACCAGCACCATTTACAATTTAGAATCCATCAGAGGCAGACAACAATATCCAGATAAACCAGAAATTTGATTGTATGAGTGAGTGGCTATCTTCGTCTTTGTAGTTTGTGAATTTTTCATTTCAAAAGGTAAAGTAGGCTTGACGAATTCTTCGGTTGCTCCAGGATATACTTAGTCTCTGTCCTTTCCAGCTGGAATTGAGAGCAATGCTGTGCAGGCTGGTAAAGCAATTTCTCCATAATTCTCCAAGCTGCAGTGCTAAAGCTCTGCAGAATGCGCCCCTGTGAGCGTTCAAGTATTGAAACTATTTCTAAAAAGACGGATTCTGGCACCCGTAGAAGCCTAATTGCCTGTTAGCTTCATACTTTGTTGGCGACCTAATACTCACGAAGACTCCGATATTCCCAAGCCTGTGTGCCGTGACTGGTCAGGATTGGGTATTAGTGCGAGAATGCCTTGGCCAAAGCGGTCCTGGAGAGTGCTGTACCTCCGGGCAAGCAAACGAAGGTTGTTTACGGAGTTGTACTTGTCCTCATACTCCGAGGTTCCAGGCATGAGGTGAGGCAGTACTTCCTTCATCATTGCCACATTCAATTTTGTTTCTGCATTTTTGAGGGGATTCCCAGGTCGTTTAAGAACTGCTGAATCGTTAACGGGGACGGCAACAAAACGTGAGGCTGATGGCGTCTCAGAACCGCCACATTTTTCGAAGAGTCGGACGATGTGATATCGTCGAAACAGATAAAGACATGCAATGCCCTGGCTCATTTTTGAGATGATGTCAAATGTATCTGCTTTCGATGGGCAATGTGACATTTGTAAAAGCCGAATGTCGGTTCCCGTTCGCCAGCTTTCAATTGCGTCCTGTAGCGATAATATTGACTGCGAGCTTCCAATACACAGTAGCAGCTTTTTGGCTACTTCCACTGATCGATTGTTGCAAGCCTGGAGAAGGCGGCTCTCAACCTCTACAGTGAAGTAAGATTCCTGCGGCGTCTGAAGGGTCTGTGCTTTGCATTTTATAGCTTCTCTCTCAAGGTAAGCTGTCACTTGATCATTTGTTGAACGTCGAGCTTGCTTTGCTTTTGTCTGGCTATTCTTATCTTCAAGTGGTGAGTGGGCAAGAGCTTTTCTCTTTTGACTCTCCTGGCGAATGATTTGTACATCGTTCTCAATCTCAACACCCTCAAAGCCTGAGGGTACCGAGGGTGTGGCTGTGTTCTGTAGTTCGCTTATACTTTGGGCGGTAGACCATTCTAGGCCAACGGGACTGCCAGTGGTCTGCGATATTTCCCTGTTGTTACCCATTGGAGGGGATGTTATAGAGAGACACGGATTATCATCTACTCGAGATTCCAGTTGTGCGGGATCTACACCATTTTTTTCTGGACCGAAAAATCTATCATCTTAGAGTCAGTCCCGTTAAAATCAAGTCAACGGTACCTTACCCTATATACTCCAATATTTCCCATGTAGTCTGATAGCTTCTCCCACAGTCCAAGTGCGCAGCTGCTATGATTGCCGCTAGAGCCTTTCCGACAACGATAGGACGCCCTTTGCCCGACCTCGGATTGTATATGATAACCCTATCCAGAAATGTGCGTTGTGCAACTGACATCAAATGATCATAGCTACACAGCTTTTGTTTCACGCTGGCAATTCGGTCTTTATCTCATGAGCGGTGGCAACTACTGGGGTGTCTTCGATTCCTTACTTGGCCTAATTTTTCTCTCGTATGCATTGAAAGAGAGACATGAACGAATCACATCAATACCGAAGTCTCCCAACCACCGATTCCCCTGAGATCCTTCTCCTTCTACCCCTGGAGTAGTAAGGGCTTCGATCAAGAGGGTATCTGACTTGAATTGATAGCCGAGAGTCTCCGCGGCCTGTCTAGCGTTGTCGCCGATACTCATTGTGTTATTTTCACTGGCTCGGGAATCCACCAAACGAAAGAAAGAAATCGATAGCTCCTGATGTCGGATATCGCAGCACCTTAATTTATTTCTCATCCAGGGGATCCCAGCAGTTGATAAACATATAATTTAAGGCCATTGTGCTTTCCCAGGAGCGTAGGTGTACGGCCGAGTGACGTTAACCCTCCACAATTCATATTTCATGTACCCAATACGATGCTATGCGCACAGATATTGCATTTTTCTTTCATTATGGCAACAAGGGAGTGTTCTACATAAGGTTCATGGGCTCCATCAGATTTGCTCTTCACTTGATCGCTAGGTGCAATTTTGAACCAAGGCAACCGAGCCGGCAACCCAATACAGGGGTGGACATTGTCAGTGCTCTGCATAAGTCCCATACAGCCTACCGGGGTGCCAAGCCGGATTGTCGCGAATGGAGCCCGGATAGGACGTTATAGTTGTGGTGGTTTTTAATTACCTAAAATGGGCTAGTGCCGGCAGCCCAAGCACAAAGGGTTTGTTTCTATTGGCTTAGGCTGGCACTTATAATTAGGCTCTCAGAAGCTAGAATTTGTGGGTGTACACTAACTCAGCGGCGTAAGTAATTTTTAGGGATTGGTCCTCGATTGCACCCTGGAAGGTGGTATTACTGAGTCGTTTAATATAAGAAAAATAATTATGTTATATCTCCTATCTTTCCTATTCTTATACTTTATCACTCGATGCTAATACCTGTATTGACACAGTAACTGAGGTTGATTTATACATGTTTTGTTTTGCACTGTGGTGATATCGCTTTAGGGAATCACGGGATTCTTTTTGAAGTGGTATAGTAGGCTCTGTGTGAGACTTGTTTTTATGTGATTTAAAAGGGTGATATGCGTATGTTGCCAATACTATACGACTTTCAATTTAGGTTCTACTGGGTAGATGTGTTCCTACCTAACGTAGAAATTACAACGCCCCCCGTTTTCTTACTACCAAAATAGGAATTTTATGGAAATAACCATACCAGCTTCCCGCGGTTGGCTCCCTCTTCGATATCTTTTACCTATAGATTAGCCACTATAACCCCCGAATTACGACAATCAAGAGATATCACCCGAAATCATAATTATGTGCCTGCTAAGATACTATGCAGTTAAATATCTACTCATGGATGTTTTAGGTGAAAAAAGCTACGGGAGCCAGCTTTACCAGCTCGTAGGCCTGAGGTATATTATTGACTTTAATGTCCTTTACACGGCCCAACCAGCGAGCCTCCGTTCCTTCTGAGAGAGCTTTGGATCGGGTAACAGACGGGCCACACCACCGCTTGGAATAATCCAAGAGATTGCGGCATTATGCTCCAATGATGCTTTTAGAAGGAGTTCGCGCTAATTAGGTATACTGCAGCTCGCTACCTAAAGTAGTAAGGTGCATGACGCAGAGGCCGGTATCAAAGATGGCCCTGTCAATTGTGGGTTGGCGTATGTCCCAACGGACACATGCCTTTCCCTTACTGCTGCACTTCTCAATGCTTCAAAGGGCTTTCCCCTCTTAACCCACAGCCACAACCACGACTGCTCGTTCAGACATACCTGCGGTCGAGAGCACAATGCTTAGCATTTGCCGGTTATATATAGTCCTTCGTTCCCTAAGTGTTACCTGATAAGTATACATTGTAAAACCCGTCCCTATAAGGGTCTGCTCGGTTGAGACGCTTTTGTACCTTGGACTCTTTTACTGTATCTTCGCAACTCCTCCTACAAGCTTCCCTATCTTGTGAGGACGTTATGGCCCCCGGGAGACGAAAGACTATAGGAAGATGGTCGATGTATCAAGAGCTTCACGATGATGTGTCACGGTTACTAGCAGATACAGATCTCAATTTTGATTTTCACGACAGTGACGATGACATCAATCCCACCAAACTGCGCAACACTAATATCATGGGCCGTTTCACATGTTACAACCCCGGGTGCAGATCCAAGGGATGGGCCAGCAAAAAGATTGCCATCACGATACGTCTATACCTTGGGCAGAAATATAACGCAAGAGTATACCATCAGCGCTGCAAGGTCTGTAATAGTCTCAGTCGACCAGTTCTGGACGAGTCATATGCGGAACGAGTCACCTACTGGGTTAAACAATGGAACGGGGTTCAGGTGGAGAAGCCTCCCATATCTGGCGTTAGCAAGGGTCCACACAACAAGGAACTGTGTGAAGGGTGTAAAGCTGGGCGTTGTACTGAGTCAGGCGATGACTGGCTTGTGCAACTACAGAGGTCAGCGAGTTCATGTCAAGTTTCAGTTCAGAGTTCACTAATTATTGTTCAGATTGACTATATAATCAAACTTTCCAACTCTTACTTTGCTACGTGTCCATTGACCGACGTATAGAGGTGCATGGGAGGAAGATAATGATGACCATTTGATCTCTACTACGCCATCTTAGAAATCGGCCTAGGCGAGGTGGTTATACCTTATTATCGAGTTACTCAAAGCCAAACAGGAAATGAGCCTTGACAGTGCGGATGTACACTTTTCGCATTATCTCATGCATGGGGTCAAGTTAAGGTTATATATAAATTGATGATGTCCGTTCTATCTTATTGTACTCATCCATAGAATTTCAGTGAGGTTTCATAGACTGATATTATACTGTAGCCCTTTCAAGGAGGTGTACTTAGTTTATATTGTGTTAAATATAAATTTCCGCCCCGATTGTGGGACCGAGCCATCAATTGAGCTGGGGTAAGCCCGATGGTGGTGACCACCACGGTTGTTTGCAGAGCAATTGAGGAGATCGGATTGAGACATTCTGGCACGACGATGAATAGGGAGGAGTGGGATGTAGCAAACTTCTTGCTGGGCAGAGAGAGCGGGGAGTAAGTAGGACCAACAGTCTTCTTGTCTCACCCACTCGCATGAAGCAATCGCGTCTGTTGAATCCCTGTAGTTAGTTTGGGATGTAAGTAAGATGTTCTGTTATGTATTCCGATGTATTAATATTACACGACCCGTACTGAAGACAAGCCATACATACGCCTTACATACATTACCAAAGGTCTATGTACAGACATGGACAGTCTTCCCCAAATACCCCTGGCTGAATACACCAGGATTGAATAGAGGGGCGGATTTTGAAACTGTTGCCGAGGAGGTATATTGGGGCCCTCGTCCCCTTTTGGTAGATGTGTGTGCTGCTGTTTTTCACTTTGTCACAGACAGTTAACTCCACACAATGGCAGGTAACTCTATCGATGAGGTCACATTTATGGTATGTACATATGTCTTGCCATCGTATCACTACTAGTATACGAGCGCGCATGCCAGCTAAATACCACTCATAGGCCGTGATCTGGGTCTGTCAGACCATGACCTTTTCCTTTGTCTTTGTCCGGGTTGCTTTCCAATATTGCCTTGATCGCCATTGGCATATAAATGATATGTTAATACTAGTGGGTTGGCTGCTATCCCTAGGTAATGGGATTGTCTGGTCTACTGTCTATAAGCAGATGTTCCAAGTGCTTCTCCTTAACCCAGGTGCTACTGATCTTTCGAGTATACCGGCTAATATCGGCTGGATCGAGCAACGGTATCTCCGGGGCCAGCTGGCCAGCTATCTGCTTTCCTATACTAGTTTATGGTTTATTAAATTGTCCTTTATTTTCTTCTTTCGAAAGCTAGGGAATCGGTACCGTGCGCAGCGAATCCTTTGGTGGGTGGTTTTGGTCTTTGTGGTTTTCTTTTTTTAGCTTATATGGCAATAAGGTGGGAAGGGCACACACAGGTACTACCCGGCATATGCGTCAATACTGTGGGGGTGACTAAAATAAAAAGCGAAAAAAAACATACAACAGGAGGGATTCGCTGGTGGTCACCCACCCAACTACTAACCTCCCGGCGTGTGGCTTAAGTACGGCTGAGCGGACGGGAAGCCCTGTTCTCCACACCCTATGGTCGTATGTATTAGATTTGTAGTTAGAGAGGGTTATATAGTGTATTCATGCCTCCCTGATCCTTATGTTCTAGCCGCGCGACCAGGAGGCTTAGATGGGGATGGAGGTGGTAGTGAAATGGTCGACATATATTCGAAACGTATGCTAGACTGTGTTAATGCTTGTCAAATTTGTAGCCCAGGGAAGCATAGTGCTGTTATCTCAGCTTAATATACTTAAAGTATGATATGAAACAAAAAATAAATAAATAATGGAAAGAACTGTGAATAAAGATCTATTATGGTGGCACTACTAAGAACTCTCAATCATGAATGCTTCCAGTTATCATAGCGACTAACTAAACTATCTAAGCTTAAATAACAATGCTGTTGTGGGTCTGATTAGCGAGCAGATCATCCTAGCATCATGATATCATGGTATATATATCCAGGACCAAGACACTTACATATTCTTGAGCTTAGAGCTCCTCGATCGGCGGCTTCGTATATAATATTTCATACTCCTCAGTAGTTTAAGATAGCATCTGGTCGCGGTAATGACCCGGTCTACTGACTTACTAGACCTTAAAAGATAGGGTAACTGCCAGGCCCCGGGGGCTGGCGCTCGCGTCGTGAAATGGTCTAATGGAGGTGAAGGCAAGGAGGGGTCAGCAGATGAATACTACTGCCATTACTACTGCTGCTGTTCTGGAGTAGCACTTCATATGAAACCAGGTAGTAATATCCTGCAATAACCTAGCATTAGATTTTCGAAAGTCTTACGTATGTGACTTATTAGGCAAACAATATCAATTCACCACCTGTAGCTCCGGTGATAAGGTATTTGATCGACATCGATCAGTTCATAAATGAGAGAGATCGGATGAAAATAGTCATAGAAACACGTTGGCGGCTAGACGAACGTGTATTGGCCGACTTTGTTGCTCTTTATATAGCTTCGCATCTCGGTGACCGCAATGCCTCAATCCTTCACCGACGAATGTACATACCCGTGGACTAGCCACACTCGAGTTGTGATTTTTAAACCAATACACGTCAAAAACGATGTCTTACAGCGGGTAAGGTAGGGGGGCAAACGGCCAATAGTGATCACCGTTGATGGACACTAGGGTCAAAGCGTGGTCCTTGCCTCGTCGTGACATGGATCATGGAAAATGTTAGTCTCGAGTGGTGTATCTCGCTACCTTGCATGGAGTAAATGCCAGATTAGGGTTCTACCCGTGAGCATCGAGGCACCGTATATATACATGGCATCAGAATTATTTTGTCTGGCTAGCTGCGCACAGCTCCGTCGACCAGTATCGTAAATGCTTATATAGGTCGGCGTACTGAGATAGAGCTTAACATCCGCGGAAACCGCGAACAGAATCTATTCACACGCATTACAACCTGGCTTAGATGTTGGCAACTTTATTCAGGCTATTGATAAGCAATGCCACTACTAAAGATACCGGGTTAATCTTTGTCACCAGCTTGACCTGAGGTAGACAAGATTCTGGCCCCTTACTTGTCCCTTTTGGAGGTCTGCTATACCCTCAACACGCATGCATAGCCACCCGAGAGAAGAAGATGCGGGTGTGGTGCAATGAACCTTTGCTACACCAGCGCGTGTATCTCATCGAATCATTTACCCACATGCAGACGTACCAGGATATGCAGCTCGATGGTATGGACCAGGGAGATCTACTGCTCTCTCTAACCAAGTCGCCGCCACTAAATAATTGAACCCGGCAGACTTTCTCTTCGTATAAGGATTAGAGGAATCTTTCCCCAACACACCGCGTGTAGTTCCAACAGCGTCAGCACAGATTTAACGAGATTTCTTATCTGCAATGATGTCCAGTGCGTAACGCAGAGAATCCTTCGTATAGGTCTTGATATCGTCAACACAACTAGGGGAACGGTAGGTAGTTGCAGAATGCACCCGATGTGGGCTGCAACGGATTTGAGCCATACACCACGCCACAAACACGACTACCGATGTAGATATCGGGACATCGGGACTTGGCATGAGGTCCAATTGCCAGCATTTCCCCGTAAAAGTCGCACCCTATCCTTCCACCAGGTGCTGGACAGAAAATGGGAAATTTCCAATCGTGGGGGTTGATAATTCCACCTAGATTCCGAACCACAACTTCATCCCGTTCTGGCTGGGGGAGAACGAGCTTGTTCGAGATCTTGGGATGACTGGGACTCTTCCCTTGTACAATTCCCGTGAAAGTTGAAGGGATCGTGATGGATGGTGGTTCAAAGCCTAGGGGTAAATCGAGAGAATACATGTCAAGTTTATGGACATCGAACTCCTCAAGTAATGGAAGCCGTTTCCTCAAGACTTGGGAATTCTGTCCTAGGGCTTTATGTGTTATCATTTCCTTGACAGCCCCCAGCCAGGTGGACCCGCCACTACGATCGCTCCGGATACGTCTTGCATGATGGATTCTGTGGATGTCTCTGAAAACTAGTTTTTGACATCGCCGCAATCAAAAGCAATTACCGAAATAAATTCCTTGTTGCCCATTGGACATCGAGTTCCGTTAGACAAGTCTTCAAGAAGACACTCCGCCCATACTCTAGGTCAATAGACAGGGGGCTCGCCAAGCTCCGGAGTAAGGTACACCTGCATACTCAAGTCCCCATCTACATCATTACCTTTCCGGCCGAGCCCGATGCAAAGAAATATGCCTGCGTTTTGGCTGAGTGGGCGGTGCTTACTTTTCGATGTCAGTCTTTTTCAATCTGCACGCTTACCAGCCAAGCATAGTGGAGGGGGTTGGGGAACCATACAAACAAGCCTTAACACGGTCCTCAAGGGTTTGATGTCCGACATTCCACCCGTTGGTCTCAAGCCAACGGTCCAGACCTTTTATGTATACATCATCACAGAAAATGCTGTTGGGCACGTAAAAATATATCTTCGGATCCGGATAAGGTCGACGGGCGCAAAGCGAGAAGTACATCAGTGTCCTCTTGTGACACAGACGCGGAATTTCATGTCCCTGACCGACAATTTCCGGGGATGTCGTGCCATAGAATAACATCATTAGCTCTTCAAACTTTTTTCTGTCGGTTTCCAGACCAGGTATCTGCCCTCCAAGTGTGTAATAGTCCCACAGATTGTCGAAGTTGTCGCTAGGGGGAAACAGGTAGAGCTTTAAGCGGGCCTGGCTTGGCACGAGGATGTCGGTGGAAAGAGCCAATGCGCCGTCCTTGAAGGCCTTGTGCTTGGACTCAATATAATCCTCAAGGAGTTTGAAGCCTCGGAGGAAATTCGGATAAATCTCAATATCTGGAAGTCCTTTGATGCTGGCCCGCAAAGCGTCCCATTGGCTGATACCATCCTTTATCGCGGTATGCGCTGCGAAGTGGGCGACTTTCATATTCACAGGCAGGTGCAGGGTGTCTCCCATTGTCCGCTTCACGTCAAATCCCACAACTGTGGTGGCACGGGAAGCGGACGCGGAAAAGAGATTCTGTCTGTCCTCCTCAGAGAGATGTGTATTCCCTAGGGACTTAGACAAGGAATCAAACCAGCGGCTGTCAGAGTGTAGCATTCGGGGTGCTAACTGCGCAACAAGTAGCTGTGTAGCATCCTGACATTGCTCACCTAGCTTGGCAGTCCAATGACCTGTTCGGAGGTCGAGAGAACATCGGACCAGGATATCATCCGTCGACTCCTTCAATTCAAAGCTACAGTGGAATGGACTCCCATCGGGACAGATCGTGCTTTTAGGACCTCTAGAATACATTCGACTGCCCATGTTGGGGCAAACAGTCTCTCGAAAATGTCCTAAAACGCTCTCCCGGACATCTTCCGGGTAGCCCGCTGCAGATAGAGCGGACTTGAGGTTTTGGCCAATAGTATACCACCAGTAATCCGGATCGGAACAAGGAGTGCTGGTGACTTGTGCTCCATTCTCTGGAGTGGAGAGAACAATCTTTGTACAATCAGAAACCGTCATCTTGTGAATACTCGATGAGCAAGAAAATAAGGGGGGAATGGACAAGAGTGATATAGAGGGGAGTGCTGAACGACGTATCGCAAATTGAATCAACCAATGGATACTATCGAATTGTCGATATTCGGTATTACCTAGTAATGTAGGCCTTAAACTAAAGGGGTAGAATTGACGGACAATTAGGTCTGATTCTTCCTATCTACGTGCCTATGTGGCCTAAATACTGATCGTAGATCAGGTGATTTCTGGGTAGACAGACTGGCTACAAGCCAAATTCATGATAGCTGTATTTTATAGCTGACACTTCCTCCATCCAGACGCGTATTATGTATTTATTAGATTTGTTAGGGGAACCCGCATACTCCGACCCATACTCACCCCGAACCCACGACCAGATCTAGAACCCGCCCTGAACCCTGAAAACCCGCCCCAACCCGCAGAAGGTTATGTGATCTAAAAATCTAGACTTTTCTAGAATTCTTTTGGATTTATATATATATAAAATATCCAATCAATATATATTGAATTGGTAGAGATATAGAGCTTTAAAAATTAGTCTAAGGTTTTATACTAGGCCTCCAGCCGAGCCATAACACTAACCCTATAATAGGAGGAGATATACTTCTGACACTTAGCGAGGAATCAACATTTTAGACCCCGGCCCGTGCCGGTTTAATCCGACCCGTCGTTGCCGCAGCGGAGGGTCTTGGCCCTATAGTAGCTTATATCCGCACACCAACCAACGAAGCAAATCTCCGTTAAGCGCCAAATCCTTCTCCCCAACAGTGAACTACCAACAGAGTCAACTGTAGTTCTATGGTACTGAACATTTCTCTTCCCTTGCCCGTTCCTTCTTCCTTTCTTTGGGTTTTCCTTTCTCGAACTATTTCTTTGCTTACACGCCTGACAAGGCCACAACCTCCAGGGCCACGGCCACGGTAACTCGCCGTGAGGCAGCTTCCTCCTCCACGCTGGATATAATGTGGCAGAGTCCGTAAGATTATTAGTGGGCCGGTGGGTTTATCTATGAACAAAAAATCGGCCAGTCCCATCTTAATATCCTTCTTAATACACAGTATGTTTGGATGGCCAAGATAGAGATGCCCAAATTATGATATACCATATTATAATATTGACTTGAATTATCGTTGTGGTATTATTACGCAATCACAAAGCAGTATAGGCAGCGAAGTTGCCGCAGTGGCCCGATTTATCCAAGATATAGAGTAGCACTGATAGCAAAACCATATCTCCTCATAGCCTCATAGCAGATTCTTCTTACCACTTACTGACTCAGTACTTCGGTAAACAGGCACAGCCAGAGCAGTAAGGCAGATTCAGGGGCGAGAGATCTTCGCTCCCAATTTGAACATAATCTATGACCAATGTGAATGAATCCTTATGGAGATCAACTTGTGGAGTATAGCATAGTAGGGTTACATCGCGCCAATCAAACGTAATAGCGTCTAACCAAGGCGTCACAGCGCAAATTTGTGCTTGTTTAGCTTCCTGTAAGTCGACTGCGGCAACGACTGATCGGATTAGACCGGCACGGGCCGGGGTCTTTCATTGTGTTCTTGGAGCCATCGTTCGTAGTCGGTCAGCGGCCTCCACTGCTGTAAGAATCGTGATCTTTGGCCGAGAATCCGAGCCATTTCTATTTACTGGGACCGTCAATGTCCTGGTGGGTCTTCGTTTCTTGCTGCCACCGTTAGCCTTTTTACATAATCCAAACCTGAGCACATACTCGTTTGCTAGCAATGTGTATGTTGTAGGTACCGCAGTTCTGCTGGATTAGGGGAGGGCAGATATAAACGATATATAATACACCATTGAGCTCGCCCTAACTCGGGCGACAGGGCAGGGTATCTAAGGTCCCAGGTGTTGGTCTCACAGAGTCATAGACGATCAAGAGAATTGGAACAGCCGGGTTAGATCATATTGTGTCACTGGAACCCTGGGTGGACCGTTCTAGTAATTAGTTCATAGACGGGCTATGGGGCCCAGCACTAACGAGCATCGTGGGCCCTCGCGGATGACTGGGAATTTCGTCTTAGCGCCGTGCACTATTGCTCCTAGCGGTCGCACCCATCATGATAAGGAAATAATAAGAGGCGCCTGTTTTTATACCCCTGCTGCTCCCCCTACGGGTATTCAGCACGCGAGAGGCTTACCGTGTCTGTTGGGCAGTGGAGTCTTTCCGGATTTGCCTTGGCTAAGGAGGAGTTTTCTGAGTCAACAGCCCACTGCCACGGCGTGCTTTGGCGCCCTAACGTCATCGTTTTGCATGATGGGAAGGATAGCAAAAAGCCAGAAGCGATAAGCTGCTATCGTCAACTTATGCAGTGATACTACGTACGTAATTCTTCGGGCCCATAGTCTGGATTGGTATCAGGGAACAGTATTTTCAGGTCAATACCATACGTCCTCTCTCCATCCCCCTTTGTCTGTATTACTTAATTCGTTGATTCCCGGTCTAAGATATCTTCAGGCAAATACCAAATCACACAATTTATATACATTATAGCACATTTGACGTGCACAGAAGGGGTATATCTAGTCATCATATTGTCCAGTGTTGGAAGAAGTCTTCCATCTCTTGTACCGTATTCCGAATATACTCAGCAGCATCTTTATCAGCGATCGGGCGCCACCATTTCTGATGAAGAGACTTGAAGTTATCCAGATCATCCTTACTAACAGCTATCGGCTTATGATTCCACCCAGGTCCCAATTCACGCCAAGGCATTCGGCTGTCTGTTTTATGAGCAAAGTTCAAAAGATTCTGCTCCGGGTATAAGGCATCAAATCGGTCCGGCGTATCGAGAAGGGAAACATAGTAGTTGAAGAGTAGCTCAGAGGGTGAATAGACGAAAGGCCTGCGTTCATATAATTGTTTGCCACGTAAAACTCTTCCCGGGGACTGGAGGTAGTGCCATCTCTACCCACCGATCATGAATACCGGAGAGAAGGTATGTTTCAGGCAGAGGAACACTAATGTTCATGTTATCATCCACGCCTTCTCGAGGGGGTACGGGTTGCTGGATATCCGTGGTGGAATCGGTGAAGATATCATCTAAAGGACGGAGAATAATACTGTCGGCATCCATAAACGCGATCTTTTCGAATTCAGTAAGCTCCCATAAGTTCAATTTCGCAAGAACATCGACCCAGCGACTCCATGGTGGATCCATTCTCTTTCAAGGATTTCAGCTGGAATGATCGTAGCACCCTGCTTTGTAAGAATGTCCCGTTGCTCTTGCGGTACGTCCTGCGTAACCAGGACAAGAAAGGGAATATGGCCTGATCGCGACTTTGTTTGAGGACTGTACAGAAGTTGATAGGTGAGCAGTCGTGTTGCGGTGAAATAGGCATCTTTGACCTCCGTCTCGGTGTCCCCTTCCCCGGTGATTATTGTTGCAAAGGCGTACTTTGGCTTTGGAGAGACTTTTGCAGGTTTCGTGACAATTGGCGAGGTGGTGTCAATCGGAGTCGCGCTGGGAGAACTCTGTGGGCTCTCATGGTTTATAGACGGCGTATTAACATGGACAGTAATCGGCTGAGATATTAAGGATACTCCGTGAATCAAAACAAGGGCTAGTGTCGTTCCAGTAACGAGCAATACAAATCTTCCCACTCGCGACGACGACTTGCAAACCAAAAACCCTGACATGTTGAGGAGCGGTAGGCCGTCGGAATCATGTAGGATTCGAAAGAAAGGCACTGGAGGAACCACACACTATCTGGCGAGTTGTTATGAACAATGCACAAGATAGATACAACCCTTTAGAAAAAACCTAGCATGAAGTTACATTGGGAGAAGGCGTGGGTTGGGGCACTAAAGTCTGTATCTTACTATTTATTCCCGACTGATTAAAATCTCACATGATCAAGCCTTGTTAATTGCCTGAATCTACCCTGCCCAAAATTGGAAAGCATTTTCAAACCGCTCAAGCCCTTGCGAGGTATTGCTTTGGATTCACAGTATCCGGAGTTCATTAGGACAAGGTACGTGGACATCAGCCCTAATCAATACTAGGAAAGGCGAGCTAGCCGTCCAAAATAACGTAGAAAACAACATGCTCGCCAGACTCAGTAAGCCGATACGCCTCAATTTTACATTATCCTACTATTCTCAGCACATGTCTTGTTGTGGCTTTGGTATCGTCCAACCGTCAGTCGTTGAATAAGCAATCACTACAATCGGAATATGGTGTATCTCGGCGCGTTCACCTATTGCCAGAATTCTCAGATAGCAAGATAACGCCCCCTCGCCCGCGTCTTTTTCGAAAAGCTTTTACTGATTTTAGGATAGCAACAGTAAGAACGATAGACACCAATAAACTGCCTATAACCGCGTAGTTGTTGAGTCGAGGTAGTAGCCTTGTGGGGGATAGAGTAGGCATGTTTTGTTGTCCTGTAAAGTGGCCATGGGGCGCGGGTTCTTTCTGACTGTTCGACAATGATTTATCTCCATCTTTATTTGTTCCCATCTCATCCACGTCGTTGGTGCCTTCCATGTCTGGTCCATACAATGGCCGATCTCCGGGCTTGAAATGCTCATCTTGCTTGCGAAGCCATCTCTCGTAGTCGGTTTCAGGTCTCTGTAACCACTTTGGCAGCTGTGGGCCTTTACCCATCTTTTGCAAACCTGCTCATGTGTTGGAGGATAGTCAGTATAGGGTATATGTGTAGAGTGGCGTTGGTACTCGCCTCGCAAAATAACAACTTAAATGATGAGAAGCTACGCCAAGTATTTCCCGAGGAATAATCCAAAACACCGCCCCAGACTTCCTCTTATGCGATATTTGTACCAAGTAGCTTAGGGGTGGATCATGGGACTTTTAGCTAGGTTACTATAGATTGACCCGCTCAGCCTACCGTGGGTTGGAGTGAACTGACTCGTACTCCGCCGCTTGATCAAAGCCAGCGTCTGATCCTTGCTAAACCCAAGGCTGTCTCATTTCTTGGCAGTCCTAAGGCTCGGAGTGGCATAGGCTACTCTATCCACGCTCTCCGACTCGAAGCGCTGTGTTGGTGCCCCGGCAGCGATCGATTCGCCTAGAAAATGAAAGGCCCCGTGGGCCTTCCCTGGTCCCCTGCCCTGGTAAATTACAGCGCTAGATTTGAGTCTCAACCAACAAACCCCTACTGACAAAGATTCATATTTCCCCGCTTCTTCCTCGCAAACGGGGTGCATGGGGACTGGGGCCACGGTTACCTCTTACCCTATATTCGCTGGGTGCAGGTGAAACTTCCGCATACAACACGCTTAATGACTTACTAATGCTTCACCCCGGGATAATTTCGGCATAAAATGTCTGAAGGTTATGCTCTTCGGCGGAAGAAGTCCTGTATGGACTATGAAACGGACTGTGGCACAACCTGGAATGACTTCGTTGCATGTTGTCCCTCCGATTCATACTGCCCGGGAGGTGAGAGTACTACAGTCTGCCGGAAATCGCACGTTGGAGGTGTCCCAGAGTAATGTGCGAACGGTACCTGGAACCTCTTCCACGCGAATGACGTTTTTGCTGTGATCAAGGGGAACTCGCTATCAAGACAGTGAACACTGGGAACAGCGATACAGATGGATATGTCGGCTGTGTAATGTCTGATTATGGCTCGGTGGATTGGCTAAGTACTCTAACGGTGATGAGATCCGGAACAGGTATGTTGATTGTACACAACCATACTCTATTTTGCGGCACGAAATTCTATTCTCCATTCTCTTTTGTCACTATGAGGTATTCAGTTTCATCAACCCCTACAACTTCGGCCACCCTATCATCTTTCTCAACTGTTTCAACTACCTCGAGTGTCTCAAATACACATACCGCAAAGCCTACGCCATCCCAGTCCACAAACCCATCTCCACCATCATCCAGTACCAATATCGGGGCTATTGCAGGCGGTGTTGTCGGTGGGGTGGCCGGAGCAGCTATCCTCGCTGCCTTGGTTTGGTTCTCGCGCGTCGCAGCAAGGCGGAGAAAGTGAAATCGCCAACAAGTGCCAAGGCGCTTGGGGTATGCAGACGGTTGGAAATTCATCCAAGTTTCAACAGTACCCTGTTCAGGAACTTGACGCTGGCTTAGGTCCTACACCACCAGTTTACGAACTATCAGACGCTACTAGAAACCGACAATAATGGATGCTATCTGGAGTATCGATTCTTTTCACTCCATTCACATACCCATGAAAACATTAAATTGACTTCGCATGTGCGACACTTGTACCTATATCCTCCTTTGAATTTTGTAGGTCCACCTTCTCAGCGAACTACCTATGCATGTACATACCTAATACGTCCATTTTTATATGAAAGGCTTTGCTACTTGCGAATTCCTACCGACCCACAAGAATCAGGTATAATACCAGAGTATTATATCCTTTCTCAGGTATCAATATAGCATATTTATTGTAGGGGTAATTATATGCGCTTGAGAGAGAGGACACCTGATTAAGATCATGTTGATAATATGGGGAATTCCGCTTACTTTTTGCACTTACAGTAAGCCCGTGGCAAATGCACAGGGAGAGCTTACCAAACTATCGTCCATCTAGTTAGAAGTACTATTCAACGGGCTTCGCATCCCTCAGGCGGCGCAGTAAGAGGCTCGCTGTATTTATATGAAGGCTTGCCTCTAAGGAAGCACCCAATACAAGTATTGCCATGCATGAGTGCAACAAAGTTCTATGTTTTGTTTCTCTTGATAGTTGACCCAAAGGCAGAACATTTGTGCGCCAGCAAAAGAGTTATGTGATGGTAATATTTTACATTGTCCGCAACGTCGATTCAGTCTGCCATATCTGAGGCAACTGCCGTTACACTAGATTTTAAATTACATGGCAGCCGTGGCTGAATATAAAACAGTGAGATTTGGGTAAACTTGGTTAAACTTCTTGACTTAACCATAAGCTCAATTTAGTCCACTGTACCAACCCTAAAACCCACCCTACGGTTAACCTTAGAAGTTTAACCAAGTCTACGATGAACAGCTATATTACCAGCAACACATTTTCATTAACTATCGCACTTCATCCTTTATAATCCAGAACCGAATTGGATGATCAAACAAGACTAAAGATACATCAGAGATTTCCTCAACATCCTTGCGGGTAGTAGTGTACACCCCGTTTTATTATCAATTCGCTATTTAAGGTCACAGATGCTTCCCAGAACCTCGACTCTTAGATCTACCTTACCGCAGCTATATTACCCGAACCCCTTCGAACAACTCACTCGTTATACACCACTTATACATTATATAATAGACAATATATACCATGGTATTGGTCGAGGCAACCGTCGCGATCGTGACGCCATTGGTAACATGCCCTCCTTCGATCCTTGAGGTTTGGAAATGTTTCAGTGGTCGGCGATCCGAGGCTAGCAATTCCGGTGGGTATCGAGGCATGATATTCTAGGGAATATATTTCTAATTACTCATCGTCGAAAGACATTGAACTTGGGAGACTACCTCCGTTCCCGGCTAACCACAATGCCTTACTACTGTGTCTCTTCATCCTGCGGCTTTTAGCCCTACAAACCCAACAAAGAAATCGATAGAGCGACAAGAACGCCTATCTGACACTCTTCCCATAGTTCGTTCTCAAGCACCATGATACTTTACCTACTTTCGAGGTCTAATTGCACAACAAGGTGTACAATCTTGCATTACACAGTTTCGTGTTTATATTTTTTGTTATTGGTATCAAGTTGAGCGTCCATTTGGAGCCGGTGGTTATGACAGATACATATCATATCACTTTGTGTCTTTCCATTATATCTTATCGCACTATTCCTGGAACAGTATATAATCAATAACCTTCCTTTCTTGCTAAGGGTCTCTTATCTTATGAAACTGGACCTAACAGAAGCCCTTTACGCAGCCGACCCTAGGTGGCGGAGTAATCGCTGCCTGAGGCCTTAGTTGTTAAAATATATTATACTACACTATTTCAAAAAGGTAAGGGTTAGAAGACTAGGACAGCAACTAGGACTCTAATAATACTGGTATAGATAATAATAAAAGAGTTACTGAGCGAGAATTCGACATAACTCTCAGGTACGATGCGAGCGGCGCGCTTGAAGCCGTCGGTCGACCTTCCAAGACGCTTAACTTGAACTTCTTGACGGGGTTGTCGAAGACTTCAGGAGAGCACGTCTGCAACATCAACTCTGTAGCTGCAGAGCTGGAACTTGGATTTTGTGGTGCTCATAACATAATATTCACACTGTTACTCTATATGATGCCAGGTCAAATACTCCTCCAATCTCCACGTGTTCTCCGTCCTCCATTCTAGGACATCTGTCTATGCGTCGACTTCACTTGTTACGATAGACAGACGAGGCATTGCCGAGGGAAAGCCCTTCACTATTTGACATCCTATCCACAAATTCACTATATGTTTATAGATATATAGATTGCACTATATAATCTTAAAACTTAGGGCCAGCCAGTATATACAACTATAGGGTGTGGAGAACAGGGCTTCCCGTCCACTCAGTCATACTAAAGCCACATATTACGCGTGGTTAATAAATAGAATAGTCTTTAGCCCTCAAAAAGCTTATTAAATTAGAAATCTAGAAAAAACTAGAAAATCTAGATTTTTCAGGCACGTGATGCCAAGAAAAAACCGCGCGGGTTTCTGGGTTCCGCGCCGGTTTTGGTCCTACCGGTTTCGGGAGGGGCCGGTTTTGCGTTAAACCGTACCACTCTAGGTTGGTCTATGACATTTCTCGTACGTAGTATTCTAAGTTTCCCAATTGAAAGGACGCTAGACGTCTCTTTAGGGTCTAACTATATTAGGAATAGCTCTGAATTTGAGTTATGTCATCCAAATGACAGCGGAGACAGCCCCCGAACGCGGTTAGAATGGAACCGTCAACACTACTTAATTAACTACATGTAATTAAATCGGCTGAGTCACTCTCTCAAGCATCAACCGCAAACAAATTAATAATCATAAACATACGTCTAGTTTTAAGCAATCACAGTGGATAGGTAAAGATGTCAGAGCAGCCCGACCTATGTGGAAGAGCCATACAAGCCACTAAATCTGAAACACCCTGGACGGATCAGTCTCCTGCTTGTCAATAAACGCTTCAGTTTAGGAGGATTCAGCTCTTATTCGCAAGTTTAATCAGTAGTTATTTAGATATGACCTCTCATTAAATTATGTGATATACGGCTGCTACTTTTAAGAGTTCTTCAGAGATACATGACTCCTTATCCTTCCCATTCGCCATCAACCTAAATAATAGCACTTCCCACATACCCATCCATCATAGTTCAATTCAGCTGCAATTGTTCTTCGCCGAATAAAAGGTGTTTTCGAACTAACTAGCGCTGCGCCACCGGAAGAAAAGCTATCCAGTAGTTGACATCACCTGTGTAGGTAGGCGCCGCCTTCCACACCGTATGCAACTCGCACACTTTTGTCTTGGTATTGAAATTAGCACCCTGGCATGTCCTGTCCACTGAGCACGCATCCACGCAACCTTCCTCTGTCATGCTGTTCTTGGCTGAAAAACGGCCAGTTGAGATTGCTTTCTTGCACCGGACGTTGTAGGCGACCCCCTTGACTGTCCGCTGTTGTCCGTCATCCGGGGGACAGTAGCCTGGGGGAGGTGGTACTGGAGCAAGAAGATAACTGGAATCGGGGACTTGTCCACCGCACGACGCTGGGCATCTGCTGAGTTTATCTTCACATTCTTGCAAGGGGTGAAGATCGCCATCGTCAGGCAATTCCGGGTGAAGGTCACCATC
>ML741779.1:38210-233578 GCA_009193525.1 Aspergillus sergii
AGGCAATTCAGGGTGAAGGTCACCATCGTCAGGAAATTCAGGGTGAAGGTCACCATCATCAGGCAATTCAGGGTGAAGATCACCATCGTCAGGAAATTCAGGGTGAAGATCACCATCGTCAGGCAATTCGGGGTAAAGATCACTGCATCGGTCCCAATATTTCATACATCTGTTGATCTTTTGTTGAAAGTCATCGCGTTCACCTGTGAGCGTCTTCCCCTCTTTGTATTGATTGATTATTCCTTTGATGAATGACTCGCAGCTCAGTCGCGACGTGAGTTGCTCTTCACTGCTGTTTGGTATTTCAAGATGTAGGTGGCCGGCATCTGGAACATCAAGGGTTAGGTTCCTGTTGCCATTAAGATTAGGTGTTATATTACCATTATTATCCATGAGGACATTTTGATAACCTTTACTATTAGCCTTGATCCCTATATTCAGAGATAGGGTTTTACCTGTTTCTCGCGCTCCCACCAAGTTAACCAAGAGGATTAATGTACTAAGAGCCCTTATAGCCCTAAGTCCTGTTTCCGCTGCTCTCATGCTGAAATGAAAGCGAAAAAAAAAAAAAAAAAAAAAAAAAAAAAAAAAAAAAAAAAAAAAAAAAAAAAAAAAAAAAAAAGAGCAGCTGTTCAAGTCAGGGTACTTAACGTTATACAATCAATGCATCAATCCTTAGGGTATGAATAAGGCATTAAGAAGATAGGCCAATACTAATTCAAGAGCCGGTAGGAGTTCCTCTCATACTCTGCTCTCTGGGCTTGCTCTTTCTTATTATTGGCTTTTTGATACTTTTAAGTGTACGGGGCGTACGGTTAGATTATTGAGTATTATACTCCGAGAAATCTACGTATTACGTTACAATCTATATGTAACATTTTTTGGTAGCTTTTGGTATTGTAACTTGTAATGCTACTGGAATTCCAAATGCGGATATATAACTATATTATTTCTCTTTCTATAGTTCTTCTCTATCCAATGTAGACTATAATCATAGACTATTCTATTTGTTTCTTCGTCGCCTAAACCTACCTCCCCAGAGAAATACTACCCTTGCAAACACAATTCTTTAAAAGCAAGTCTTGCGATTGACCAGTGACCTGGGTAACTTTTCGGAATGTTTAGTGGGGCTGTTACATTTAACAGCTGTCAAGGACTCCACCACGGAATCTTGTTGGCTTATAGCCCTCTTCCAATATCCTATTACTGCAAGCAGTGATGGGCCCAAAGCATAAAAGGTGGAATTGATCTTAGAGTCTTAGGTCACAGAGGGAGATACTTGACTATGCCTGAAGTAAGTACATGGCTCTTAGAATTATTAATCGCCGGATTCAGTGTCTATGATCAATATAATGCAGCCCGTGTTACATTGGTTTACTTTCAACCATGGTAATGTACTACTGTATTCCAACTCTGTATTTACTTAGAACAGTCTGACTTACCTCTAGGCCCTACCTACCCTTGGGTTCTAGTTACGTCGTGCCCATCCAGCACTGTCTTCCCACCATATACAATATTCCTAGACATACTAGGCTCAAATTCTGTTCTAACCTTTGTCGTTATATGACGGCGGATTTATCAAATAGTGGCACCGGATATGTTGAGGATACTACACACGCCAATACCCTCAAAGATTGTGCTCAATATACCACGTAGACTAGGTAGTCCTACGACTACAATTAGTTTTCTATGTCCGGCGTGTGGGCGCCGGACCATACCAAGCTGTGCTCTACTTAATGTCCATCAGCTCATGGGCAGATACCTTTGCGTCCGGCAAGGGAAGGGCACTCTCTCCTCTAGAACTTGGATTTTGAAGAATATTATCTTTTGCCAAGGCCTATACAATAGTACTTCCACATCGACTGCCGCAAGCGCCGGGAGGTTTCCCTTTCCACACCGAGACTTGGGCCACATTCCAAAGCTGTATTGACGGGTGTGCAGCAATGTCAAAATGCAGGAGTGCAACCCTACTACTTGATGTAACATGCCATACTTTTATATATATTCTAAGGTGTGCGTAGTATCCACCAAGAGATGGATTATCTAGGTTAATACATTATAATTTGATTACTATTATTATTACAACTATTACCGTGATATCATAGTGGCTTATAATCTGTATACAGTACATTCCTATAGACGGTATGCCAAGTGTAACCCTCAGCTGCAATACAAAATTTCAATTTGGGCTAGTATTACATACCAACCAGCGCAATAGGCAGTTCCGAAAGATCTCTTACTATTCTAATCACATATCTATTAACTTGTAAAAATATTCGTATTAATCAGTCGTACCTATACTTTCTGGATAAAAAGTAGGATAAACCATAGATTTAGAATAGTCTATGTTCGGTATATTTATAGTTTTGTTCTAAACTCCGAATAACAGCAGCGACGGTCCGACTGTATACAATTAGAATGTAATTTTAATATCTATATATAATAGAAAGAGTACAGTATGTTCACCAGCAGGACTGCTTTTATTACCGATTCGTTCAGGATTACTAGAAGTGGGCGAGAGTAATAAGTATATTATACTATTTATATTAGAGATAAAATATCAATTTTTATTTAATTTCTAAGCTGCTGTTCTAGTCTCTGCTTGTTGTTTGCTGTATAGATACTCAGGGATATAGATAATAATGTCTATGACCTTTTCTTGCTTCATATGAATAGGTGGATATATCACGGAATAGGTTAGAGGGTGTTCACTCATTGTAGTTCCTATAATTTAGAGATCCTAAACTATAATGTTTTTAGCCGGACTCAGAGTTTATGATTCTTATATTACAGCTTAGTTGATCTATCTTATCTCTAGTAACTATGGCAAAGCTACACCGGATTGTAACGTCACAGCATTGGAATAATATCTGCGGATCACCACCCCATAAAGATGGCACGACTGTGGACATCGATGGGAATAGGCACATGTAATTGTGCAATACACGCTCGACAACCTATGTCCCTGCCGGCTCGGCAAGTGACTCGACTGCATGTGTTCGAAAGGTCTCAGGTTTAGGCCATAAATCGGCACTCTGGATGAAGGATGGAACATGCCTCGGTGTAACTGGGACCGAAAAGAAAAATGGTGGTGTCTTGATGCTAAGAATCTTGGCCCTGTTCCTCAGCAGCAGCCACCGCCCCAGCAACAGCCACAGCCTGACCCCAATGCCCTTGACCCTAGCGACCACGAATGTAAGCTTATCGATATATATATACATATAATGGTAATATGCTTTTCAACTAATACTGTATCAGGCAACCAGCAAAACAACAATAAGAACTTTGTCGTTAATGGCAGAAAATATCGCATTCGTCATAAGCAAGGTAAGCACTTTTCTAGTATCACTAGAGTACTGCAGATATACCTTTTACTAACAAACCACAATTAGGTCCTGCACCATTACCTGGTGATCAGTATAAGTACCTAAGACATTATTATAGCCCTTCGACTCAGAACAGCGCTGCGGACTGTGTAAATCAGTGTCATATCAACGCAGGCCGCCACACTACAAATCCCCGTTACCTGAAATTCTTCTGCTCATCTATGTCATATTCAAATTACAGCGGATGTTGGACATATCTTAGCCAGAAGCCTGAAAGGTACCATGCAGTTTACAAGGCCCCGAATCCTAGATGCGGACTCGAATTCTGTCTTATTGAGCCCTTATAAGACTTGTATTGTGGCCCTGTGTTAAGTTATACATTGTTACATATGCCAAAGGACTGGTACTTATCGGAATGCTTGTTAGTTAAAGGATCAAAGGTTATTAATATTTAAGTTGTGATGCCTGATAACACCAACGGTGTTAAGTACCGCCCCCAGTACAGCACCTCGTGGCCAAGTCAGTTATGGAAAGTCTGTATCCACTATAGCCGCAATTTCATTCATTTTATTCTGAGTACTGTCCTGTATAATAGAAAGGGCATGAATCTATAGAGACCTATAACCTAATAACCGAGTGGTCTGGACTAAGGATGGTTGTGATGTGTTACTAGTAAGAGCCCGTGTGGCAAAAAGCTTTACCAATCACATGGATTTATTCCAAAATCCCAGACGCTTCGCGAAATATATATAAAGCATGAGATATTTTATTGTCTCAAAAACGGGAAAACATGATTCTTTGATCAATGTCTTGATCAAGGTACATTTAGGATTAATGGAGAATTAAGCCAACGTGGTATTCAAGTAAAGTTTGACTGGTTCGACTGCAGATGCATAGACGGTTTCATTATGATGTAATTTGGAAAAGTCTGCTCCTTGTCTGTGTATTAAGTGCTTCGTACTATGTGTTCAATGGGCAAGCTCTGTCGCTTGTCATGACACACCTAGGGAAGCAGCCATCGACCATACACTGATCAATAATGCTGGCCCATCTTACTCTTCCCCACTACGCGGCAGCTACGTGGCAGCAGAAAGCTGGATAATCTCCCAGACAGTGAAGGAATTACTAGCACAGCAGCCATATCCTCCATAGATCATATTGAACAGAATAAAGTCCCTAACCAAAGTATTCCTACCGGCATTGCGGTCACTATCCATGGTACGACATTTGCAAGCGGCGATCTATTTTCGGATGCGCGCAGTCAATTGCTGGGGTTATAACCTTTGTGGGAAAAAGACGGTTTCTGGATAGGAAGTACCAACTCATCTACCGTACAGAGTATGGTCAAGTCAGCCTACGGGGACATCTTCCCACAATTTGGTATAGAGACCCAGCGAGCCTTTCGTATGCCAACAAACGAATTAGTCCGATCCCTGCCACTGCGGCAAGTTAGGTATCGTAATCCGGCACCAGATAGAGGTTATGTCTCGCTGCCAATGAATGTGTGGATCTAAGCCACCTGTGCAAGGTAATAACCCGCTTTTTGCTATCCTGGGATGTTGGGATGTCGGAAAGCCTGGTGCTAGTTCGCGTTTCGCTATCCTGCGATACTGAGAAGCTTGACGCCACCTCAGCTACAAAAGATCTCTCGATTTCTAATATATCCTTAATCCTCAATTATCTCTACCTCTCGCCCATTTGATAACAGCTGTCTTAAAATATTTTAACCCGTGGCGTCTAATAGCATTGGCATTCAGTAGCTAGAAAGTATCAATTAACCTCCTAGAGTTAAGGAGAAACTGATTATACTGCTTAGCAAGTTCATCGATAAAATTTCTTCCAACGCAAATATTGTTCTTGGTCCTAAAGGTATACTGAAACCCACAACGGTAAAGTATTATAGGCTGATTAGAGTAGTTCCACACAATCATTCAGCAGCTGTGCTAAAAAGCCCCGGAAGCAGCGCGGACCATTGCCGGAACAATGCAAGAAGGCATTACCAACTGCCGTGAACGCCAGGGCAAGTCAGCTGAGAATCCTTCATACTGGCTTAGCTTAATGAAAGACGTTTATGGCTATGACAAAAATCTACGCCTCGCCCAATTTTCCGCCGCTGAGTATCTTCTCGGAGAGAATGATCTTAATATTACGACTGCCAGAGTTTCCACCAGGAGGATAAACCTGACTGACCTAACGAGCTTACAGGTGCTTGTCTAGAAATTCAACAGGGTTTTCCACTGGCCAGCTTGCGCTGGAGGTTTGGACAGACCATGCAGGGTTGGCTCAGAGTTCCAATGACACAGTTCGAGTGACGGTCAGATATTCGAGTTAACTGAAATAAAAGTAACCTTGATTGCTGCAGTAAACCTTTACCTTGTCAGTTTACATCGATGACAGTGTTACATTCTTAACGCAATCGGGCAGGCCGTCGCCACTGTTGTTCAGAACTATAGTCAGACCTTGATAATCAAACGGTTAGTAAACTTGAAAAGTGTTATTAATTATAGATGTCATAGAGAGTCCTGTATCTACAACAGCATAATGGTACTATTTCTAAGTTCGTAGTTCAAAACTTTACTAGAAAGATTAATCAATGATTCGGAACTGCTTGTTGCGGTGGTCGGTATGTAACATCATCCAAAAACTAAATTGTTGGTTATGATTGAAGACATGCTATCTACACGGATGTACTCGATAGACGTTATCAATCGCACTAACGTCTATAGTTAGAATGCTCAGATTCTGACATATTAAATCCCATGACCCGCACAGTTAATGGATAGCAGCTCCAATTACTAGAAATTGGTGCGGGTCACTTTCCGCATACATCTATCCCGAAAGCATGCTGACATGATGGAGCCTAGAGCTTTAATAACATTATTTTAAAAGTGACTATATAGGCAACATTACTGTTGCCGGCTGTTTAGCCAGAGTGTTTAGATCATGACTGATCACAGAGCGCCATAACCTTGTGGCAATAATATAATGCCCATCAATGTTCTAGACTTCAATGAACTTCCATTTTTTAACGGCCTTTGCTTAGCTTACTATGAAGTCACTATATCAATATTTCCGCAGCCGGATAGAGAATTGTAACCCTATTGATAAGGTTAGAGGAAATCGACGCAATAGTGTAATGACAGTTACATTGAAATAATTGATGATCCACTGGTGATGTCAAGTATTTGACAACTTTTAGGTCGTGGTGTAAATTCGATCTGAGATACATGTATAAAATAGTGAGCACTATCCTACAAAGAAACATTCACTACTACATGGGGAACGTTTTAGTGCCTTCAATTATATACACCAGATTATTGTACAATTTACTTTATTGAACTAAACTATCCTATCTATCCTATATCATGAAGAACATTCTTATCTCCTCTATCCTGGCATTGGGATCACTGTCCTCTATTACATTTGCACATATACAGGCTGATCGCCACCCTGCCCTTTTGAAAAAGAAAATAGACTGTGGAAATGTCGCTGTTTTCTGCGGTGCTACATCTGAGAACTTCGATCAATTCCAGGATTGTCTATGGAACATCGATGAACAGGAGAACGATCATTGTATCCCATTGAGGGTATAAAGCTAATACTGCGGGTATTTAACCTTGCGTACCTCGTCTCAGATTTCACTTTACTGATACTCAAATAGATTATTGGCTTACCACCGGCGAGGACATTGGATATTTTATCAGTATTCGGCCAGAGGAGGAACTGGGTGGGACGCGAGACGTGCTTTGTGGAATTTACTCAAGGCTTGTCAACTCGGCGGTTAATCTTGAGTTGAAATATGCTATGTGTATCACCTACATATATCTAGGAGACTTGGACAATGTACTAGATCTATAGTAGTCGACAAAATACCTATCTAGTAGCTATTTCGGTACACCATACTGGGGAAGTCCGAGTAATGCATGCAGTTAATACCGGATCCTGTACCTGTACGATTATATTTGTTCCGCCTGAATACACTTCCTTTGGCCACTTGTCACCAGTGCTTGTCAGATGCAGCCCACCTTCCCCACGGGATTACGGGATTTCCCTGCTACCTACTATCACTTAATAGTTTAGCCGTAGGTGTATAGCAGGCTACAATACAGATTCTGAGAGTTCTGTCCAGGCAAGGATAACTTAGATATCTACTATGAGCATGAAATTCTCGTATATGGCGGTGTATCGGTCAATGTATCCAGGATGTATATTGGACTATACAGTCTCGTCGGAGTTGAGCTGATTAACCTTCTGGCAGTTCTCCTCGATACGCTAAACTGGGATAGACAGCTGCCTGACTTGCTGCTCCAGAATCAGCTACACCACTTGGGACGGACTGATCACTAATCATTTATCATATGGCTATAAGAATCGTAGGTATTTTACTTCTTCAGCCCCTCTCCCTAGACGAGTTGTGACCCCTCAATCTGCATGGCAGTAAAGCTTTCGAAACCCCCGGGAAAAAGCAAAAAGCCAGGATACGCGTTTTACTTATGATGACTGTTTTAATTAGCCCTCGGTTGTGACCGATAGGTTTAAGGATAGGTATCGTGCGCTTGGACAAATTATCATGGTGTAATGCTTGTGAGACGCAAGTTTTTCTCAGCTTATCTGGTCAAATGACTACAGCAGCATAAATAGTTGGCAAGGGAGTCTTTTGCGGTTATGGTTATGTGCAGTGAACGAACAGAGAAAGTAAGTCTTGACGGAGTGTATACATAGCTGTCATACTGGATATGAAGATCATACTGTATGATCTAAGCGGATTCAATAGTTCTTGGCTGATCTTGCATCAATTTCTCGTCACACATGGCCAATTCCAAATGTTGCATGCAACAATGAGGAATTCAATCCCTCAGAACCTCACGCTGAGTGGATCCATCAGCCCTTGCTGCCCTGTATCTAGTCACACTTGGCCATTTCCAAAGTCGATGAATGATTCATTTCATGCATCTGGAGCCAGCGGAATGTAACACAGCAGGAATGCAACCCCCTCAAATTCCGTTCCTAATGAATTCAATGGTTCTTGCAGATCCTGCATGCATATCTAATCACACTTGACCATTTCCAAAGTCGATGAATCATTTATTTCATGCATCTAGAGCCAGTGGAATGTAACACAGCAGGAATGCAACCCCCTCGAATTGCGTTCCAAATGAATTCAATAGCTCTTGCCAATCCTGCATGCATCTCTATATGTCACACTCAGCCAGCCACAACCTTACACACTCATCATTGGGGCAATACACTTTCCTAGTGGACAACCTTGAGAAAGTCCAATCTGGTTCCCAATGCAGCCTGCGCATGATGGATTGAACCGCGTCTCAATCGCCAATCCAATAACATAACGATGCATGTCGAGAGCACCGCCCACCCGCGGGTCAATGTAAATTTCGCTGCAATGTACTTGGCTATCTTTTGTTTGTCTAGTCAGGCTTGATTCAACCTTGCTGGCCCTGTTCGTCCGAAGGCAGTGGCCATATATGCTCACATCCTTGCACTCACTCTTCCTCTCTTTGAACCGACAGACTCAATTGTTCTTCAGAGTGATTGGAGAGCAGACTTGGTTTAAACGCAGAATGAACCTGCTCCGATACCCTTTTCTCTTACCCTTCTTTGTCCATGGAGCCCTGGGTAGGTATGACACATTTGACAGTCTCTGTCCCGGCGACGATGGCAACACAGTTTCCCTGAGTGTCGGTGAGTACACTGTTTCATGCGGCGGCTACTTTGAGTGGGGGGTCACTGGGGTGCGCGTGGACTCACAGGGCGCGGCCTCTCCGGAGGAATGTGCCCGATTTTGCAGCGGGAGCGTGGATTGTGACGCGGTGGTCTTTGATGGCGGCGCCTGCTGGGAGTACTCAGCCCAAGGCCAGACTCTCGACCCGCTCTCCGATTCCCAGGGCAGGACCATTCTGCTACACTCGGTCGTGAAGATAGACCCCAATGACCCGAACAATCAAATTCCACAGCCTCCGCCACGGGATTACGAGCAGGAATTGCTCGTGTGCGAGCAGGGAAAAGGCCAACTCGAACGTGACCTCAAAGCCTGCGTCGCGGATCGAGACAATTGCAATAAGAACAAGAGCGCATGCAACACGGCCAAGCAGAAGGTGATCAAAGAACGCGACAACTGCCTGAAGAGGCCGGTAGCTCCCCCTTCGGGTCCGAATAAGCTCGACCCGGCCAATTTCCAATGTAATCCACCTGTTTCAATCATGCTTGGCCATCTATTTCAAGTCGCACTGCTAATACAATCTTGCCTCCAATATTAGGTAACCCTAAAACTTTCGGGAAAACTGTGTATGGTGGTGGGAGACGTTACCGAATCGTTGGCAATCGAAGTGAGTAGTTTTCTCAGAAGGACCCGACGGGGCAATCCGGTTCCCTTCTTCTACCGTATGCTAATCGTAATATTAGGCTCAGTGAGAAATTATGGTAATATGCCAGCCAGCTGGGTTTCCGCCGGATCGAACTGCAACATCGATTGTTGTCTGGCGAAATGCACTCGACAAGGCGCCAAAGTGGCCGGCGGTAATGCGCACACGAACGTTCTTCCCTATTGCAACGGAGCGGTGGTCACTTCCGGGGGGCGGTGTGGCTTAGCAGTGTCCATGCGACCTTCAAATCCACTGAGTACAACAGCAAAAACCGGTGATTGCATCTTGCAGCCCTATTAAGAGGGCTACCGAGAAGCAGCAAGTACTCGAAGAGGGCAGGCAAAACCTGGGTCTCTGCCAGCCCGAACACCTGCCTTTAGTGTAACTTCCATGTCCCCTACTTCCTCTGGGAGGATCTGCCAACCCGCAGGGCACTCAAGGGAGTGAGATGCATAGTAGCAGTCAAAGATAAGTACTTAGGAAATTCTCTATTACTTTCTAGAGTATGCGGGACCTACGGATTATATAAGGCACTATGCAGGAGCTAGATTTATTACAGATAATATAATTTTATTTGAGGGTGTATTACTATATAAGAATCTATAGAACCTTTTTTTTTCTTTTTTTCTTTTTTAGTTCTTTAAAGTGTCGACAGGAGAAATATTATCAATTATTATTAGTGTTTATGGTGGGGGTTTCTACCATAAGAGTATTTAATGACTCATGAGTTATACAAGATACCTTATATCACAATAATTAGGCGCTATATATACCATACATATTCGAAACTGTTAAGAGTTTCATCACAGTATCTATGATCTGTCATCCCTTTGTACATCTAGCAGGGCCTTTCTAGATAATACTTCTAATTTTGCATTGATCCAGAAAAACGATGGTCTCGTCCACTGCCAGATGGCGTAAGTTTTACATCCTTACCAAACATCGATTCATGACGAGTAGCTAACATAGATCAGGTATTATAAACGCAGGAAAGAAACTCCCCGACTAATGTAAGTCCTGAATTGAGTTGCTACTGCAACTGAAGAACTAGTCTGTAGTACAATAGAGACAAAAACTATTATAGCTCCGGCAACTTCAAGCATCCTTCTTCTCCCGAGCCCAGACTTCTATTCCCATGCGATTCACACCTAATGTGGTATAACATCGAGTGTGACTTTGCTGAATGAGGGAAAGTAGTTCGCTACTCATAAGTACAGATAAACCCAAGAGGGGGTTCAAAGAACAAGTCATCCGAGGGTTCCCAGACTTCAATAAAAGGCTCATCCCCGCAATTACTTTCCCTGTGTAAGAAGTTAGGACGCATAGAAGTGGTTTTTAGTGGGGGATTTCCATACAAGTATCCATAACAAAGAATGCCCTGATCCTCGGGGACCCAGAGAGACTGCACCGTTCTGCAGTGAAGAAGCACGAAATATAATTAGTATGTTATAATATAGTAAAGTGGTAGGTAGCCGCGAAAAGGGGATCCAAGTTGCCGACTTACTCTTCAACGTCATGGCAAGCACCATCAATTGGGATAGCGGTAGAGGTTCCCTGGAAACCAAGATCGCTGTAGACCAAAACCTGTTGTGGATAGTTGTGAATAACTAGAGGCTAGCAACAAGCTAGCTAGGTCCCATCTCTACATACCTGAGTGTCGGGGTCGGCTTGAGGAGTTGCGGCCGTGAGAGAGACCATAGCACCGAGAGCAAGGAAGCAGGCAGAAAATCTCATTTTGAGCAGTCAAGTGTTGGAAGTATTGGGTAAGTGTATAGATGAGTGTAGATTATGTTTTCTTAGCGCATTTAGAAGAAGGAAAGAGAGGGCGTTCCTGTCTGGTATTTATACTACTCTACGTAGAGTTAAATGGCTGAACTGGGAAGATACACCATTCCGTGTCACATTCTTTCTACTCCTACACCTGCCCCGGAGTAAACGCCATAGCCTGGTAAAATAATACTAAGCAAGATAGTCACTCCGGTTACTGTCGATCATGTTTGCGGATCACAGTCTGTGAACCTGGCTGTTGGTATAGATATAATCATCGATGTAAGGAGTCCTCCCAGGTTCAGATAATCATATCTCGGAGTAGAAGTCAGTGTTACACAAACATAGTAGCCACCACATACTGGGATATGCTGTGACACCACCCCCTTACGCCTGTAAGATACCCCTTTTGTTACTCGTCTGATAAACATTTCGCCGTGTTAACATATTCTCTGATGCATTTCAGCCCTACCAAAGGGTGACACAGACATACCCCAGAGTCCAGAGGGAGGCTAGGAATTCTGGTTCACCCCTACTTATCATAATAAACTAGTATTAAACAGTCGACAGTACTATAGAAGTGTTAGATTACCGGTTATAGTTTAAAATAAGTCTGGAAACACTGTAAATATATAATAACAGAGAAGAAAATAATACTGAACCGACTCTAAAACACCGCCCATAACCACGCAATTTGTGAATGCTAAGATGCCACACTCGCTAGAGGAAGTAAAGGAAGCAGAATATCGCGCAGTTGTGCGCTAACAGCTCAAACATCCCGAATCCGTGTATACAGTCTAACTTTCGCTTAAAAGAAAGTATGATCTACTATATAACCTTAAAAATAATAGAGAATTCTACTTCCGATCTTGATTTCTTAGAACTCTATATCTCTTCTTAATCTAGTAGATAAGATATTGATAACATTGCTAAATAGTAAAGAGGTAGGTCCCTGGCCACGGCTAACTCAGATAAGTAAATCCGTATCAGAGAGGAAGGAAAAGATGTTTATTTCTAGCGTGTATATACTTGCACAAGGATTAAGTAAATAATGACCTGGAAGATAGGCTGATATGGGAGAGAGAGCCAAAGCTAACTGAGCCTAGTATATTCCTTTCAGTGCCGGACCCACCGCTTCGCCGCGGTAAAGTGCGATAGCAAGCCGATCAGTGTTATGACTTGTATGAGGCAAATTGTCAGCCCATCGACCCCCACAGGATGCAACGGGCCACCACTCAGTATAGCACCCAGAGCAACAAGCTATGAGGGATTACCGTCCAAAATGTCATTTACTTCTTAATGCCGAACGCTGGTTGAATACGTAGATCTGTAGGAAGCTATTAGTAAAGGAAACGGTACCATTGGTAACTGCCAGAGCACAGAGCTTTGTACATTAAGTGACGGTAGCTTATTTGTTTTCCGGTAGGTAAACACTCATCTCAAACCCGTTCGTGAATGGTAAAGTCATGTTGCGAAAGCCATTTCCTGGTTCTCTGAGGTAAGCCAACAAGTCCGCATATCCCTGAGCACCTGAGATAGTGTTGTCGGTAAGGACCACGGCGCCATGCCGAAGACGCGGCTGGACTGTTTTTAGAGTTGGGAGGGCAAGTTTCGACCAGACTAATCGAAGACGGTTGGTTATTGCCCGACAAAGATGCTAAGAACAGGACGAGGTGGATGTGGATATACTTACTATCCAGTAAGAGTAAGTCAACTTCTGGCAGATTGTCCTTCAGCGTTTCGAGGAGATCGCCTTCGCGAAGATCAATCTCATTCTCCACCGCGGCACCACACTGCTTCCAGTAATCTCTTGCAATCTTTGCCTTCTCTGGTTCTTTCTCAGTGGCGATGACCACGCCGGGCTTTCCTGTCGCAGCCTTCGTTTTAGCTACCGCAAGGGCCAGATAGATAGTGCTGACACCGAAACTGGTCCCCGCCTCCACCACATTCGTGGCTCCCATCGCGTTGATTAATTGATATACAAACTGACACTTGTCCTCATCGAGCGCGATAAATTTATCGAGCATCAACTTATCGAACTCAGCCGACGCATCCTTCTCGGGGAGCTTGTCCTCGAAGTCACCTATGACTGTGGCCGAGAAGACCTTGCCAGTTTTAGCAATGGCAGCTTCCTGCTCCAACGACACTTTATGGAGCTTTGATAGAAGCTGGAGCACATGGGGCGGTGCATCAACGGGTGATGGGGAGGACATATTGAAGTGGAAACGTTGGTTGATGAGGTTGGGACCGTGAGAAGTTGGCCGAAAGCAGTGCTATTTATGTTCTCTGACAGGTACAGACACTAACGTGATGACTCAAATTGTTGCTAAGCTCACTATACAATACGGAGTAAGTACATGTCTTTCCGGACGTTGTATGTGCCCAGTTATACGGTCGATGGTCTTGGCTTTTTGGAGACTTGGAGCTAGACTGCATACCGTTAGCTCTAGCCTGGCTGCTGCGGAAATATCCCGGCTCGGCCTCTCGGAACTTCAGAGCTTGTCCCTACATCGTTGATCGTGTCTACGACCATAGGCTCTAGCGGCAGTCTGGTCTCGTCTGCGCGCCGAAAGTGCCGCCAATATGGGATCAATAATACTGTACCAGGTATATTGTGGGTCCATAGTGCGGGTTATCGCAAGTGAGGACCGAAGCATGAATGTCCAGACTCCACAGTGAAATCCCCCATAATGCCAAGAATACATTAAATCTGATGCCCCTCACTAGGGCTCTTTCGTAGGTGATCAAAGTGCGGAGGGAGCATGCCTTGGCATTTTGGGGTGCTGGCTTCATCTACTTCGCTTATACTTATATTCTAAGGCAAAGCTTTGGAAACTCGTATGATATAAGCAAGGGTCTGAAATTGAAAGATAGGTAGTTTATTTAGAAGCACTAATATACAACACTACCATGTCAGGGGTATCGTATTTTCCACAATATTCACAATATTGATTACACAAAGAGCTCCTTCTCTAAGATGCACCCATATGCTTCTAACACCTTCCCGATCATACGTACTACGTCCCAGTGTGCTTCTCCACTCAGAAGCTTTGCCCAAAGCTTGACGACCCGAACACATAATTCAAAAAGGTGTGGTACACTCCTGCTATCTCTCCCAGCACAGATTGCCGGGTCTGCCTCTGTCACTATATCAGTCAGATAGGCAACTAATGCTGTTTCCTCCTTGTCAAGGGGCACCTCGGGCGCCCGATTTTGCATGGCCAACAACCACTTGCTAACCACGAAAGCGCACTCAAGGGCACAGAGTGAATGCTGGAGGGACCAAGTAAAGGCCTGACTACGTGTCACGATACTGGCGCCAATTTTGACCGGGATGCTGAGCGCGTGCGCAGCGTACAGCACTGCGTGTGACAGTTTAGTAGAGGGTTTCAGGGGCGGACTTTGGTGCATAGACATCGCAATCTCGTAAGGATTATGAGTGTTTAGAGCGCGCCGCGGACCCACATCCACAACCAGCCGAATATAGGCCATTCGAAGCAAGGCTGTCGAGTTGAAGGAAATTGGGCCATGTGGATTTCCTGGACTGAGGGATGATTCTGGGTCTGTATACCATCCACTCTGCCAGTTCCTCAGTGCTTGCTCCACATTTGCTGCATCTGCTGGAGAAAGGGTCTGTTCTGAGCCAGGTTTGCATTTGCTCAACTCGCGTAGGAAGTAGATGTGTTGAATCAAAGCCAATATGAGGGTGTATCCACCGAGTGAGGAATATCCCTTGACGACTTCGTTATCTTCCTTGGGCTCTAGGAAGAGGTTCGAAAAATAGGATTGAAATTGTGGCTCAGGTTCCGATCTACCCCGGATTTCCTGCCACTCCTTCTCGGTTTGGGCCGCCCAATCTGCTTCCCGCGAAGGTAGATAGATAGTGAGTTCTGAGGTTCGAATTGGGGGCGGGGTATCATTGACTATAGTGTGGAAATTTAAAAAGCAGTATATTATAGCGATTGTCCTCTTGAACCCTTCGATTTGAACCCATTGACCCCAACTAACGCCTTCCGGTGTCTGAGTTTGTACCTTCAGGAATTCTTCCTCTCGCACAAGATTGACTATTGTGTTTTGTAGACCAAAGGCTTTGTTATATATGGCCTTTGAATTGCCCCACGTTGCCATTGCCATGAGCAAAAGAAGTGTTTGTGCAACAGGTAGTGGATGGAATTGAGGGATGCTGGCCTGGCCCGCGGTCGAGTCTGACGGAACTTCAAGGACAGATAAAGAGCTTCCCATCCATAGCTGACATCCGGGTTGCAATCCAGCCGACGCCTCATCATCTATTGGAAATGATCTATGGCGAAGCTCCGCTTTGCGATTACGCAGACGTTCTTGTACTATGGCATAAGACGCTTCGAACAGAATTTTCGCGTTATCATATTCGAAGTTAGACTGGGCTCCAATAACCGCCATGGCCAGTATTAGTTCAACTGGACACTTCTCCAGTGAAAATGTAGGAATGTGAAGAAATGGCAGATGACGGTGAAATCCGGAGAAGTATGTCCCGAGGTAGCGAGTCAAAGTATATCTCGACTGGAGCACAAATTCAGGCGGAAGAAGGGGACTAAAGAATTGAACTTGCGCAAAGAGTTTGTCCCAAAGTTGTTGCGTAATTTTCCATGATTCTTGGTAAGTCTCCATTGACGGTAATATTTCAAAGGAAGGGAACGCTGATGAGAATTCCTCAAATAGACGCGGGACCTGAGGAAAGGCTGTGGCTTCATGAGATGGTGTGGTACTAGGATATTGCCAATGAATGCTGGAAGGCTGAGGGGCCAGCTCATCGAATAGAGATAATGAGAGTGGCAAACTTGGCTGGTCATGGATCAATTGTGACGATATGGTCATATTGTCGGTAATGTGAGCGAAGCCACCGAAATTGGAGGCCGAATGATTCCACAGCGCCTCTGACGAGTTGGTAGGAGCTTCTAGGGACATCGCGGCTGGATTATCCGTATGAGCCCTTGAGGAACTCGAATAAAATGAGTCTGAAACGGGCATCACCCATGTACCGGAGGGTGATAATATCGACGCAGAAGGACCTGAGTCGTTGGCAGTGAGGACCGTGTCTTGTCCTGTACGGATATGGGGTGATGTGCTCTCTGAAGCATGGAGAGCATAGCCGGAGTACTGCGGCGACTTGCTACCATGGTTCAGAGGAGTTCCAGAAGTGGTCGAAGCACCAGTATGGCAGAGGCGTAGGTGACGTGCCAGGAGGTCACTGATTCAGCCATCTTTAGCCGAGTGTACACTTAAGGAGTATCTGCATCTACCTTCGGGTAAAGGTTTCTGGACAGGCGGTACAAGTAAAGGGCTTTTCCTTCGTATCTGTAATATATAAGTGAGGGTTCGCATCTGTTTAGTATCAAAGAATTGGAGTTTCTACGTAACCGTTCATGTCGTTGCAAATGCTCATTCCGTTGAAATTCTCTAGCACAAAATTGACAACGGAATAACCTGTTTTTCTTGCTGGGAAAGGACGTATTTCGATGAGCTTTCCCTTCCCCAACTCTCTCTACGGGTGACATTCTATGTTTCTTTCTGGGAGGCATCGGCAAAGCTTGCCTAGACATAAGATGTCAAGATGAGGAGTTTCGCTTTTGACGATACGGTCCCAGAAATGATGAGTCATCCACGAGTCACGGGACTCGTGATGTTTGATCCCAATTGTAATTAAAAGTTATATTGTTAGATTAGAAATCAGCAAATTTTATGGGATATATGAACGGTAACTATCACCGTGTCATAGCCATTGGAAATTATTTCTATGAGATCATGCGCAAAAGCGATGTTGGCTGCTTCTTGCACTCGAGCCAGTTTACCGCACCGGGAGTCATTATAAAGCCGCTTTTAATGTTTTCATACATAGTCCTGGCGAATTCTAATAACAGGTTATTGCTGGCAGGTTCTGACCTGTAGTACTGGCCATTGGAAGCTTAATTGGTGGATAGCTTTTTCGTCAAGCTTCAACGTCACTCAATACAGTCTGTCTTCTAACCGATACAGTCTAGTTTAGCATCCAAATCGAATTTAATTTAGTCATAAATAAGTATACGAGATGACTAGCGTGCATGACTCACAAGGCGCTATTTAAAGACTAAGATACAATCCACTTTTCTTTCTTTCCTTCCTTCGTTGTTTTGTCTCTCTAGGTTCTAGATCCTCACTTAAGCACCTACAATGGCTACACATCTGAACTTTGTCACCCTCGACGTCTTCACTACCACGCCCTTCAAGGGCAACCCCTTGGGCGTCGTCCACCTCCCTCCTGGGGCCCCGCTCTCTCAGGCCCAGAAACAGGCTATTGCTCGAGAATTCAACCTTTCGGAATCAGTTTTCATACATGATGTGGACCCAAGCAACGACCCCGATCCGTACACCCGCCGCATCGACATTTTCACGACCACTGAGGAGCTCCCCTTTGCCGGCCATCCCACCATCGGCACGGCCAGCTATCTCCAGGCACAGGGGATCAACAAGCTCATCACCAAGGCAGGCCCCATTCCCATCCGCTCTGATGCGGACGAAGGGTTCGTTAGCGCTGCTATTCCGCACGACACCCATCTCAACTCCAAGGTTCTTGGCGACATCGAGTCGACCCTTCGTGTGGACCGCCTGCATTCCACGCCTGAGATTCGCTCGGCAGAGCTCCATGCTCCGATTTTCAGCATCGTTAAGGGCATGACTTTTGCTCTTATTCCCCTCCCGAGTCTGGATTTGTTATCTCAGGTTTTGCCAGGCGCTTTTCCTTGTGCGACGCGCGACCTTGTCGATGTAGAGTGGAGTGAGACGTTCATCGGGCGGTACTATTATGTTGTTTCCGGGACGAGCGTCTCGGACTCTGGGGTAAGGACGGTTCAGTTGAGAACGAGGATGGTGGAAGATCAGATAGAAGATCCGGCGACGGGGTCGGCGGCGTGTGCATTGACAAGCTATCTGGCACTGCAGGAGTACAGCGAGACAAGGATTCAGTTTCAAGTGACGCAGGGTGTTGAGATGGGGCGGCAGAGTGACATTGTTGTCGAGGTTGGGGTAGACGTTGGAGAGGATGGGACGAGGAGGGTGAAGGAGGTACAGCTTGGGGGCAAGGCCAGACAAATTATGAAGGGAAATCTCCTTGTGCCTTCTGTTTAAGCAATCCAAGGCTCCTTTTTCGTGGTTCAGGGCTTTCCTAGGCTTTCATAACAGCAGCCAGGTTGATCCCTCACAAAAATGGTTTACTCCACATCTATTGGTCGAACACCTGTTCCATACCAAAAATTGATATACAGAAAATAATACCATTCAGATAAAGTACAGGCGATCTAGAAGTGAATAGTTCTATTGTATATTCTTTTATTGATGACCATTATTAATGGCCACTAGACCTAAGGTTGCTGTGAAAAAAAAAAAAAAAAAAAAAATATATATATATATATATTTTCATTATCTTCTCTCCTTGATAAACTATAGAAAGATACAGAGTAAACTTGGAGTCCAGTAGAGTGTCTATAAATATGTATATAATTGTAATTTCGTATTGAATATAAGGTATTGTTGATTTGTATAAGCATGCAGACTATGTATACTAGATAAACCACTAATCAATCCTACAAATCAAATTGGAATAAGTATGAATATAGGATTAGTAGCTCAGGTCCAGCCCCGCATGGATCGTCATTTTTCAGTGTGCAAGGATCTCTTTTTTCACCACCAAGCCCCCCATCACTGCTCTTGTCTGTAACCTGTCATGCACGATGTTGAATCCTTCCTAAGTAGCGAAAATCTGGATGCAATCAATAGCGCTACTACCAAGTCACCAAGAAGAGGCTGGACGACCCCGCATTGCGCGGTCTAACCACGGTAGATGGCTTATTAGGTGCGATCGAGGAGGAGAATAAAGCGTATAGTGATCTCTGAGAGGAACGATATAGCATCTAGACAGTGTTGAAGTTTGCCATGCTACTCATTGGGGATCTGGCGGCTGGCGGGGTATCGATGGCATTTCTTCCAAGCTCGCTTGTCTTTGGTGCTCTGAAATACCTGATCAATGCAGTGCAGGGGGTAAAGGCGAGGTATGAGGCAATGGTGGGATTGATGGGCACATCGAAAGTCTGAGTATTCCTGTGTATTGCTACTCTCTGCATTTATAATAGCATAATGGGGACAGTGGAAGGCCTGACTTCCCTTTTTTATGATTTTACCATTCGGTTGGAGGTTTTTGCGCAGAGGCAGATCTCTGATCAATTACAGTATAAGCTTCCGGGTATTCTAACTACCTTTCTAGAGGTTTTCGCAATTTCACTAAGGCCAGTGACTGAAGGCACATGACATCAATCTCAGGAACGATAGAGTACCACATGTAATAGTAACATAAAGAAAATCGCCTAACCAGCTCCTCTCCTTTTTCCTGCTCGATATATTTTGTATGATCAGTCGGCAGAGAGTATTGGAGACGCAAGACTCCCTACCTAGAAGCAAACGAACGGGCTCTACTCAATATCTGAAAACTTTCCGTATCGGGAAGAAGGCAGAGGTAGAAGAGCTGGTTGAGCTGATCTGGGGGGCATTGTCAACGAGATCCTGAAAGATCCCATTTAGAAACCCTACATCATCCCTTGGACAATACAGAGTGCCTTTGCAGAATTGCATGCGACCGGGGTTTTGAAACAAATAGAAGATAACATGCCTTAAGTAGCTCTGTCCATCCATATCTGAACAAAACTAAAAGGACTTTCCCTAACACTAGTAATAATCCATCCCGGTGTGGTTTAAGTGCCCTTCCAGCGAGTCCGCATCCTATTAGAATAGGTTGTCAGCCAAATGGAACATAGATGCATCTGTAATTCAGCGCGTTAAACCGTACCATAAGAACCCCCATCTCCCCAACGAGCTCATTCTCGAACTCTATCCATCCTTTCTGCTCCTCCGTGATATGGTCAAGGTTGAAAGTCTGCGCCCTGTAGAAATCTATCCAGATTGCGCTTTCCGGGTCACCCTCTATGATCATCATATTCCTTGGATGGATATCACTATGCTCGACGCGCGCCTCATGGATTTCACGGAGACCTCGAATGTAATTCTCCATCCTCTTTTTCTTGTAGTTGGTCCAGTGCAACATTTACATATTGGGAATATATTCCAAAAGGATGGCACTAGGAGGATACTGGTCACTCAAAAATATTTTGAGATGAGGTTGATGGAGCTTGGGATCGAGATTATCGATTGTACCATAGTATTTCGGCACGATACCACGATCACAGAGCCCATATTCCTGAAGTCTTTTGTACGCCGTCGACTCGCATTTGTGAATGTTTGTCTCGCGGTGAGGTGACTCATAATACTGTTTAGGCCCACGGCCCCGATGCTGTAGAGTGTCAGGAACTAACAACATGAAACTCAATCCCAACACTGACTGACCACTTTCATGACATATTGATTGCCTCCTACAACACCCGGAAGTTGCAAGCGTAAATTTGAGTTTGGTTTCGCTTTCACTTTCTAAAAGTATCATCTGGATGTCATGGTACAAGTATTTTCTTCATGTCTAGCTTGCCCCGGTTATCGGCTTCTTGGTCGGTGACCAATTTTTCCAGTCGCCCAACAAATGATCACGAACATGGCCTAAGTTTCTACCTGACCATTATTTTGAGGAACCTGTGAGACAGATAGTTATTAGGCCGCAATTGATATCCAGGTGGTTAGCTGGGGCTATGATTCGCGCTTGGTAAGATGTGCATAGTCTTATCAGTAGCCTATGTCGGATACCCCCGCTTCTATTTATATAGACTCACTACATCATTCAGAAGACACGAGTTTATAGACCATATTATCTCACTAAGACTCACTTCTCATAACGAGTAACTTTCGCTTCTGCGAACATCACAAATACCAGCAACACCGAACTTCATTCCCCACCATGCAAGCCATCCGTGTCCACCCAGCTCCTCCAGGATCTACCCCTTACTCACCCACAAATCCAGCTCCATCCTCAGCGTTGCACCTAGATCACAATGTCCCCATACCCAAGCCATCGAAACCCGGACAGGTCCTAGTTCGCGTCAAAGCAACAACAGTAATTCGCGATATGCTGACATGGCCTGAAACCTACTATCGCCGAAACGCCATAATCGGAAACGATATCTCAGGGATCGTCACGGACGTCTTCGCAAAGGACTGCAAATTCCAGCCCGGTGGTGAGGTTTTCGGTATGGCGGCTGCAGATCGCGGAGGTGCATGGGCTGAATACGTCCTTGTCGACGAGGATGAGCTTGCGTTGAAACCGAGATCGTTGACCTTCGACCAGGCCGCAGCGTTGCCTCTTAGTGCACAGACGGCGTATTAAGCTTTGTTCGATCATGGTGGTATTCCTGTTCCTTCGGTGGAGAAGGCTGTCAAGAACCAGGCTGGGTCGTCCAGTCAGAAGGATATTCGGGTATTAATCACCCGTGCCGCTGGAGCAGTGGGTATCTATCTTGTGCAGCTGGCGTCCACTGCGGGAGTACATGTTGTGGCAGCCACGAGTTCGAACGTTCGTAGTGAGGAATTCCTCCGAGGCCTTGGTGCTGATGAAACGCTTGAGTACAGCATGCTGGAAAGCTACCGAGGGACGTTTGACGCCATTATTGATGTGGTCGGGGGCGAGGTATTGACCAAATGTTGGGATTATGTAAAAGAGACCGGGGAACTAGTCTCTGTAGATTCCGCGAGTTATAACTTTGTCGAAGAACATTAAAAGCGTGGCATTCGGAAGGACGATGTTCGGGCCTTGTTCTTCATTGTCGAAGGTAGTAGCGAAGCCTTGCATTATCTCGCCGAACTTGTGGATCGAGGCACAGTGCAGTCTTTAATCGTGGGGACTTATCCTCTTTCAAAAGCACAGGAGGCATACGAGCTAATAGGCGGTATTCTAGACGTGGAAAGTTGATTCTCCCAGTGCGAAAATGGAGGGTGCTGTGCACTTTAGTACATAAATACTTCATCTTCCAAAGGGAACTTGCTTTCCTGCATTACCAATGTTTGTATCTCAAAATTTACCTAATCTAGCATAATAAGGATGGCCAGGCTTAACCACCCATTACCTGCGTGAAGCGATGGTCGCTATGTTTTCTGAGTTAGATATCACCTCCATCACATAGAACTGTAATAGAACTCAACTGTTGCGAGTGCATCCTGTAAGGGATAACTAAGAAGCGGCTGGACTCCGTATAACGGCACGTAATCTCGCATTTACATGGGACCCGCATATCTGTAAACCGTGACTCCACTCGGTTACCCGATAGGCTACGGGTCCGAATAACCCGAATAGCCTATCCGGGAAGCCCTATCAACAGAGCGAGATGCCGAATCTTTCGTTCATAATAAGTGTCTCCGTCGGACCGTGAATTCGGCAGCCCTATAAAAGGACCTCGATAGCCATGATTAGAATTGAACCCACAACATAATTGCACATATTGCCTCGAAGCGTGTTACATATTACCCCAAACGCTAGTTATCCCTTACCAAAGTTTCAGTCAAGTTCACCAAGAGTTCAAGATGCAAAGGATAGTGGTTATCGGGACGGGCTTTGCCGGAATGTGGAGTGCCCTTTCTGCCATGCGGTTGATTGACCAGCACGGAGGGAAAGCTACCGGCATTGAAGTGACAGTCGTGTCGCCAGAGCCAACACTGGTTATACGTCCTCGATTGTACGAACCAGGCGCGAAAAACATGAGTGCTCCACTGGACGATCTGTTCCGCGTCACAGGTATCCAGTTTGTCAAAGGCACGGTCGAGACCATCTGTACCCCGCAACGCCTAGTGAAGATTGTGGACCAAGCCGGGGTGTGTTCGACCCTTTCCTACGACCGGCTTGTGCTGGCAGCAGGCAGTCGCTTGAGACGTCCAAATATCCCGGGGCTTCGTGAGCACTCATTCAGCATCGACCAGCTCGGGGAGGCGGCAGACTTTGAGGCTCATCTGCACAGTCTCGTCTCCCTTCCTCCTAGCCCCGCTCGCAATACGGTTGTCGTTGGAGGAGGCGGCTTCACGGGTATCGAGATCGCATCTGAGCTCCCCAAACGTTTACGTTCGATCCTCGGCCAGGATGCCGAAGTGCGTGTCGTCATTGTCGAACAGGCCACCGACATTGGCCCCGAACTGGGAGCCAACCCACGACCAGTCATTGCTCAAGCCCTAGCAGAGCAGGGAGTTGAAACGAAGCTTGGGGCAGCAGTTACGTCAGTGGATGACAAAGGTGTGGTGACTACCAGCGGCGAGCGCATCGAGTCCCTCACGGTCCTCTGGACAGCTGGACTAGAAGCAACCCCACTGACGCAGCAGATACCAGGGGCGAAAGACAAATGCGGCCGTCTTCAGGTCGATGCGGATCTGCGCGTCCCATCCGCGAAGGACATTTTTGTGGCAGGTGATGCAGCCTTGGCCGAAACAGATGGCAACGGCCACTATGCAATGATGTCCTGTCAGCATGCCATGCCCCTCGGCCGCTTTGCCGGACATAATGCTGCTGCCGATTTGCTGAACGTTAACCCCAAGCCCTACTCTCAACCTACATATGGCACGTGCCTTGATTTGGGGCCATGGGGAGCAGTTGTCACAGAGGGTTGGGATCGTACAGTCAGGCTCAAAGCATCCGTGGCTAAACCGATAAAGGAAAATATCAACCGTGTCGTGATATATCCGCCTAGTGCCAATATTGCCGAAGCTTTTGCTGCTGCTGACCCGGACAGCCCTGGTCCTACTTTGACTTGAAATTACCGAGGCCTTCTTTTATACATCATTTCCGCTTATCATAGATCTCAGATTTGCGAGGCATCACGGGTATTCGAGGAAGATATTTTGTACTTTATCTATAGTTAACCTGTCTAAACTATGCAGCAAATAAGACATTATAATCACTGAGCAGATACCGCCCTGTAACTAAATATGAAGCCTGGTAATTGAGAACCCATCGCAAGTGCCCCAAGTATTAACCCTGTAGTTTGATGTCCTATACTTAATTCGCCCATAACAGACCTATTTTGGGAGTGGAAAATCCACCGAAGTTGTACCCTGTCTCCGTGGTTGTTGAACAAAGTAAGTATTTATGTACAGGCCAGGCCTGTGTAATAGCCGCACCTCTGGAGCAAGACCTAGTATTACTGAAATACCTGGGTATATCTTATGTAATAAAGTATCTACCACGGTCGCCTCTAACACGAGATCTCCTGCGCTTTTCTTGCCCTTGCAGCGGCCCCACATGTGTCAGCCTTATGCACTGACTTATTTGAAACCGAGTGACAGTTGCTCGTCACGAATGGTCGGTACAGACCAGGAATATGGAAGATTATATCCCGCAGAGACTTAGCTACGTCATAGCAGACTAAAGAGAGACATATGCTTATCCAGTTACCTATTAGTAGAAATCACTCAGGAAGTGAGCAAAATTGCACTTAGCTGCGTGGTGCAAGTGGAAACTGAAAGCTCTATATATTTAGGGCAAATAGCTAGATGTATACCAATTACAAAATGAGACTAACCACCGACCCGCCATAATATCAAGTCATATCAACCATGCAGACTGACACTAGCAAATTACAAGGACTGTGCAAGAATATTTGAAGATTTGCACTCAGGTGCATAGCCATCCATGCAAATCAAATAAGCTGCATGGTTAATTATAGCACCCGAATCATACAGCTGCATGCTGCAGCGAGCTGGGTCTATAACATACTCAACTAATGTTGCTCAAGGCTCGGCTTTTATTTCTTTTTCTAACAAGACCTCGGTCCACATCCTTGGATATCAATTAAAGCTGAATATTCTATGTTTCCATTCTTGCTTGCTACCAAAGGTGCAGATCGCGAGACGATGCCAACGTTTAAAATATATTTGTCAAAGACCTGGAGAGATACTTATCGAAGGATTCAAGATTATCCCATAAGTTCAAAATCCAATATACCCGGAAAACCTGCAGCCGATAGGCAAAGTCTTACTCAGATAAGGCGGAGGATACGTAGTCAATAACAGTGGAGATACCGGGCTAATAAACTAGCGCTAAATCTAGCTTAGCTCTTGTCATATAACGGGATGGCTGTCAAAATAAACATTGAGTATACCCTAATATACCCCAGGATACCCTGACTGAAGAGCCATCCTCTCAATATCAATATCTCGCAGCACTAAAACCAGGGATTAGAGATCAAGTGGACTTCCCGTATTCTCACTCAATGCGAAGCACCTTCCTGAATAAGCTGGATCGGAACCGACCCCGACGGTGCCTTGATTAAGTGGAGATAGCGTCCAAAATGGAGCCACGAGCAGGGCTTATCAGCAAACTAGTTTAATTACTGTCTTAGCCCCCACGGACGACCGACGGGCCACCGGGGTATTCCCCGCAGAGTGTGCAAGCATAAATAAGACGGATTTTGTCGTTCTCGCGACAGGGTCAGAGAGAAGTAGGTGTGTGTCAAGTTGTTCCCTCCTTGGATCTCGATATGCAGCTGCAGAACCTTATTCTCGTCGGCTCCTTGGCCGCAGGAGCAGTAGCAGGAGACTTTCGGAGACAGGTTGCCACAAATGGGACAGGCAGTGCTTGTGCACAGATTAGCAGTAGGGCCTCTAAGACTTTAGCGGCTTCACCGTCGGGTGGGTTTCGTGTGGATTTCGCGTTGTTACAGCAGAGGCTTTTATACTGACGTGCATCATGTTCCAGCTACCCCGGTCGTGGATGGTGAGCTTGCTCTGGCCTGCTTGAAGTCGGTTCCTCTGGGGAAGGCGGAGGCTCTCCAGTTGATGGAGTCAATTTTCCCTTATGTGGAGTGGCAATCCGGTAGGTTGACTGTGTTCATGCCATTCCAGTATTTGTGGTTTTAACCAAGGATTCTGACATTGAGCACCAGATACCTCGTATATCAAAGATCCACCCTCTGCTTATCTCGAGCCAGCCGTGGATATCTGGGCTGAACTGAACAAGGTCTATGACAACATCAAGTCTGACAAATATGCCGGTGAATATGAGTTCCAAGCGGATCTCTTCAAGACATTCAATCTCGCCCATGACGGACACTTCCGTTTCTTCCCAGACCTTCTGACTAGCGTGCTGACGTTCCACCGTAACGTTGGTCTGGTGTCCGTCAGCTTAGACGGCAAGGAGATTCCCCAGGTCTATGTGCACAGTAAGCTTGTTCCCACCAAGTCATCAAAAACCCCGTCGACAATAGTGCTAACTTTATTAGCCGATATTGTCGAAAAGGTAGAGAACGGACTCAATCCATCTCCAGTGAAATCCATTAACGGAGAGGACGCGGTAAAACACCTCGAGTATTGGTCCCAGCTAGGAAGTCTGAACGACCCTGACGCACTCTACAACTCACTTTTCTTCTCGAAGCCCTTTGCAGCAAGTACCCCGGGCTTCGACGGTTACTTCTCAGGAAGTGCCCGCTACGGATACATCTACCCTGGAAACACAACGGTAATCGAGTTCGCCAACGGAACGAGCAGATCCTACCGAACCACAGCACAGATCAAAGCCGATCTCACTGGAGTAACCGACGGACAAAGCATGTACCAGAAGTTCTGCACAGGACCATCCAGCACGGAATCCGCAGCGTCAACCACATCATCGCCAGCAGCAACAGCAACCGCCACTCCAGCACCAGGATACCCTGACCCGGAAGTCATCAGCTCGGACAACGTCATCTCCGGCTACTTCCTCGACTCAGACAAGAACTCCGAAGTCGCCGTTCTGAGCATGTTATCGTTCGAGCCCAGCACGCCCGCCGAGTTCCAAGCTGTGCTCGAGAAATTCATCCGCCACGCCAAAGCAGCAGGCAAGACCAAGCTCGTCATCGACCTCTCCGGCAACGGAGGCGGCTACATCCTCCAAGGCTACGACACCTTCCGGCAGCTATTCCCCAGCATCGTCCAGGACGGGTACACACGCTTCCGCTACACCGAAGCCCTCGCCGCCATGGCTGAGCAGTTCGCCACCGTCCTCCCAGAGGACTTCAACCCTGACAGCGCGACTGACGACGAAATCCAAATGTTCGAATCACCACCAAACTACCGCTACGACCTAAACCTAGAAAACAAGCACTTCACCTCCCTCGAGGAGAAGTTCGGCCCCCACGAATACAACGGCGACCAGTACACGAGCATCATCCGGTGGGACCTAGACGACCCGCTCACCACCGTCAACGCAACATACGGCATGGGCATGGAGATCACGGGGTACGGCACGCGCCGGAACTTCACGCAGCCATTTGCAGCTGAGGACATCGTCATGCTGTATGACGGCTACTGTGCTTCGACATGTACTCTGTTCTCCGAGTTCATGCGTCTCCAGGGCGGCGTCAAGAGCATTGCTATCGGCGGTCGTCCGTCCTCGGACCCGATGCAGGGGATCGGTGGTATCAAGGGGTCTAACAATTTCGCATTCTCTTACATCTACTCTCTCGCCCAGCTGGCCATTGATTCCGCTAAACCCGGTCAGGAACACAACGCTAACTGGACTGCGCTCACGGAGTTGAGCGAGCTGCCCACGAACCGCGCGACGGATACCTCCATCAACGTGCGCGACAATATTCTCCCGGAGAACCTGGGTGACGGGCTTCCGTCGCAGTTCGTCTACGAGAAGGCCGATTGCCGGCTCTTCTATGAGCCCGAAATGATCGTAGATGTTACTGCGATGTGGGAGGCTGCTGCCGATGCTGCTTGGGGTAACAAGGAGTGTGTTAACGGACATCTCGGTCTAAAGAAGCGGACGGCTACAAGGGCTCGTCGGAGTAGGAAGTCCCCACCGCGGAAGATGACCGTCAATGTGCCTGCTAATCCGGTCGAGGATCGCTCGCCTTGGTGGACACAGAAGCATGGAACTAGGGTGCCTCTGTGAGGATTTCGAAACCAAATGCGCCATAGCTGTTGCGTGGTAGCTATGACAGAGCCTCCCTCCACTCTTGAATCAGATCTTAATGAGACTTTAAGCGGTAAGGATGAGTTTATATGAGATGTTAGGTAATCTATTTCATAGTAGTAATCGAATGTATACTATAATACAGAGATAGGTTGTCACACTACTCCTAGTCCTAATACTAATAAGCTTGTTGCCTATCAACATATCTCCTAAACTGCCGGGTAATATAGTCAATAGAGAAATAAAGAATTTATGCACTTAGTTTGATCTATAGGGACCAGTCATTCGACATATACATTGTCCAAAGTACATTATAGATAAATGAAGGATATAAAAGTTATTCAAGAGTGATTCCTCGTCTCAAAATCTGGTTCTGCTGTTCATTTAAATGTACATATTGTTTGTAGACATAGTTGGTATATCAAGTACAAAGATGGCCACAAAACCAGATCCGAATGCAAAGCTGCTAACTTCAAGAAAGGTTTGTACAAGAACAACATTGCATTAGGTTGGACAGTAATATTCCGCAGCAGGGGGTATAAGAAAAAGAAAACATACTATCACAGAGTATCACAGCCGAGATGCCTTTTAACATCCTCCTGTGTTGATGATGTTTGTACATAGTATATACAATTACAGTCAACGCGACCCTTCCTATTAACGCATATCAACAGGCAGCTCATGGGCCATTGTCTTGGGACCGCCGGATAACTCTGAACGAACAGGATTATTATCAAGCTCCGCTACAGATACACCTTTGAGCTCTGTAGCCGGTGTGCCAGCATTAGGGCTTATGACAGGTGTGACCTGTTTCCGTCGTCGATGCAGCAGGAACCAAACCAATGCAATTATAAGTGCGACGCCAGCACAGCCGCCAACAACACCACCGGCAATAGCACCGGCATTGTTAGATGATTTGTCAGACTCGGATTCTGTTGCGGCCGGGGCATCTGTGTTTGTTTCGGTTGGTATAGCAGACGTGGATGGTGTTGGTGATGCTGATGCTGATGTTGATGGAGTGCCTGAGGTCACCAGTGATATAGGGAGTTAGCTCTTCATTCTTTCATATCGTCCTAGTTCAAGCTGAAGCTCACCACTTGCAACAAGATTAAGTAAACTCTGCGAAGGATTATCCAGTTCCCCGCTTCCCGGATCTGCGCAGGCAATACCAGCTCCACCTTCGCTAAAGGTTTGCACAAAACCGCGCTTCCCCTGCAGACAGCAAAAGTAATCCTGATCATTGATATACAGGTCCCAGGTCTCATTGTTGGCGCAGTGTGGATCTTGTTCGATTAATGCTTTGCACCCTGACTTGGTACGACAACAGACATTTCGATCATTATCACTCCTTTCAGATGAGCAATACGTGCCCTCAGGACAGCAGTCATACCAGTGGCCCCAGGGGTTATCGCATTCTTTTTCATTTGCGGCACAGGAACCGTTTCTCCGAAGAGTGAAACCAGCGGGCGGGCTGGAGTAGTAGTCATCCATCTTTTGCAGCAGCGTGAGAGTGTAAGCTGGAGCGGTCACCACGAGAAGGTCTTGGAAACAAGTTGCCGCAGAAGGGAGGTTGAAGAGATAATATGTGGGAGTGGAGTCAGGGCAGAAATTCCCCGATCGGGGTCAAGACAGCCGAGGGCTTCAGATGCAGATCGCCAATCTAAACCTCGTATTGACCTGTTGTGGAGGAGAACCCCAAGCACCGGAGCCTCTTAGCGCATTATTCCCCCCACAATAACATTCCGCCCAAGGGTCTGATCGTGCCCCGGAGTCTGGGCACTGCGGAATATCCTGGTTTTGCACCGTGCGCCTCTTAGTGCAGGCCGCCGGTTCAGCCATTGTATGGCCCTCCATACAGAGTTGAGGACCAGGAGACATGGGAAGGAAAGCACATCGTAGGTGTCCCAGCTTCAAGAACAACTTTCCAATACTATAACATGACTCAATGGGCTGTCATACTACCCTTTTCGCAGAGGTAGAAGGTGCAAGGCACCATACATCAATAAGAGAAATTCCTAGCAACATATCGACCAAGAAACAGAAGAATCGCTATCAGACCAGGATCACAACCAAACACTCCATGCCTAACTTAGAATCTAGGTGTTTCATCGCGAATTTCTCTCGTCCCACCTCTGCAATCAAAGACTTTAGACGCACCTGGTGTTCCTCGGAGTGATATGTGGCCAGTAGGGCATTTTCTGCAGCTTTAACCGCTTCTTTGCAGTTGTGAAGACCTTCCTCCTTCAGCTTCTTTGCTGCCAATTCCCATTCTTCGAGTTGACACTTCCACTCAATTATGCTTGTATAGAGATCTTGTCCAGATATATACGCTGGTGCCTCGGCCAGGTTCTGAAAGATCCTCCCTAGACTTCTCTCGGTTACCCAGACCTTCTTTTGCGCATCAGCTAATATTTTCCAGGGTATGGCTTGCTCCCCGCTTCCATCCGCAAACTCCATCCACTCTTCGGCAAACCGTTGCCAATCATACCTTGTCATACAATCTAGTTGGCGTTCATGGGTGTGGCGATACTCTGCTATCATTTCTAGTCTGCAGAGCATAAGTTTTTCGATAAAGTCATAGCGTCTCGATATATTCTCCAAGGACCAATCGATCAGGTTCTTCTCTACCTCCATCCACTGTCGGATTTCCTGCTCGCAAGCTTGCAAGGAGTGCTGCGAACACGTTTTAGTACTCTGCCATGCCAGAATGGCAGAATCCAAAAACTGTAGTTTGTCATGCCATTCTCGGAATATAGTTTGCCAGCCAAAATCTCCGATAGAGTCAAGGAACTCCTGGCAGGCCTTCAGACTTTTCTCCCATGTCAACTGCACCCGTGCCCAGCTCTGGCAGATAATGTCATAATCTTGACCAGCAATTTGCCATCTGCTTGAATGGTCGCCATGAAGTAAGCTCTCCGACTCTTTCAGTTGTTCCCAGAACGCCGAGTACGCATCTTGCCATGCTTCTGCCGACTGATACCAATTGCTGGCCTGTAGCTTCCACCGGGTACCGGCCTCTTGCAAATTGACACACTTTTTCTCATGGTCCATGGAATGGACGTATGGGCTATCACCCAGGATGAAATAGTCCGAACCAACACGCTCCCACCTAGATATGCCTTCGCCGTCCATCAGTCCACGAACATAGCAGTCTCCAAGAAGCTCGTAAGCGGTTGGGAACTCCACATGGAATTCGAGGCGGCGTAGTGATCTTCGTAGGATATATCTATCTTGGAGGTGACGTCTCCGCAGAATAAATGGTGTTCTACCTCCCGGGAGCACGCAGACGCGGTCACCCTTCTCCATGCTGGCAGGGCCCAGGCCAATCCTACCATGCGCTGTAATGAAGAACCTTCGGCGGTATGTTGCTTGTATAATCGAACTGCGAATGCTATTTGAGTTTAGGGTTTGGGCACTGAGATCCGCGGTATCTTCCATAAGTCGATAGGGGCGTAACAAAAGTCCATCTCTATAGTCAGGTACTTCTCTCGCCAACCAACATCCGATAAGATCTCTGTCGGATGGAGATAGCCGTCGAGAACCGCCAGCTACAAAATCAAACACAAGGTCAGCGCACATGGTGCTCTCGAAGTCTTCGCGGGGCATCATCTTCTCGAGAAGGAACGAGTATTCAGCGATCATCGCAAGCCATGAGCTAATTGTCGAAATTAGTACCGCGTCGGACCACATCGTTTCTCCAACAGCCATGATGGGTTCAACGCTCAAGGCCGGCAAAGAGATACGGCCTTGTTCATGCAGTCGCAAGAACATAGGTCCTCTCCAAGGCCTGTAGTAGTTTTCAACTACTTCAAGGTACCTCACTTCGCCTATACAACCGTTCTGATATGCACTCAACAGTTCCTTCGGTGCCTCCAGTCGCACATCTATGTTGGAATCCTTGCATGCAGTGTAGTGTGTCACACTCTCTACCCGGATTTGTATTGATGCGTCAAATGGCGAACTCCAATCGGGAGCCCACGAGGGAAGTGCATGATTGTTCTTCATTGTGAAATCGCCCATCAAGACACAGAGACTCTTCGACCTAGATATGATATCGAGAGCGGTGTCAACGAAAACATCTAGCTCTGAGGCCGCGTAATTAGGCTCAACAGTAGGCTGGTCCTTTGCAAGACCAAGCAGAGCATAGACCTTATCTCTAGGGTCTGTCGCCTCTCTGCCACTAAATTGACGCAAGAGTTGTAACAATGTTATCTGCTCAGGACTCTGCCATCTGGCTCGGATGGACTCAATGCTGCGGATTCGCCGAGAGAATTCAGCTAGGACTTTCATGTCGTTTACTGCGAGTGAGGGAATCTGCATCTGCGGATTGCCATGCACACGGTTTGCGGCCTTAACGAACATCTCCCACGGAGCAATCATGGAGCCATACAAAATCATAATCCTGCTGGCAATGACCACCTCTTGGATAACCCAGACTCTCTTCCACCATTTGACTGCAGAAAGAAATAGTCTTAGCGCTTCCATAACTTCGTCTAAGCTGCCTTGATCTTTGCCCGCCATAAAGCTGTTCATGTCAACTTCGTCGGCTAAAAGTTGGATGAAACAGAAAAGGTAGCTCCCATCCTTATAACTCATCTGCCTCCGCCAGACAAGACCCGTATCTTTCTCATTGAGAGCCGGCGTATAGTAGCATTCGTGGGGTGTGATTGTATGTGCTATGGCATCACTCGTGCCTGAAGGGTTGCTAAATGATTGGGAAAAGCTCGGAGCGAATGCATCCCCCAGATAAACAACCACCTCTTGACTTTGAGCGTAGATCTTTCCCATCATCTTCACCTGTTCTGTCTTCTCTTCATCGTCAGATTGATTTATGCACACAGCATCGACCCATAGGCAAACAGCCTCACTGTCACGGCGTAGCTGCCGTAGAGCACGTCGGAGATGTCTCGTGATATATACTGGAGAACCATTCAAGTAGATAGGTTGCGAGTGTTTCGACCGGCCCCACACATAGGATAGGGCCTTGTATTCGGGCTTTCCATTAAGTGAGACGACACGCCATCTACAATGGATTGGGTCGGACCATTTGCCGGGTAGGAGGATCAACAGTCGGATCTCATTCGAGAGGAGTTTCTCTGACTGTTCCATTCTCGCGATGAAAATAACAAATGTGATTAAAGAAGGAGGTAGGTAGATATGCTCCGCAGTATTGATATGGAAAACTGCGACCGACTGTCTCGCTGAGATGCTAAGTGAAGCACATGGTTGATCTGTACTGCGTCAAACCCGACGAGAAAAGGAAGCGATCGCGACTCATATACCCTGAGTCTCAGCCTTGGGCATTTGTTTGCTTTTTCAGCCCATCCAGGCTCCAATGATGAAGCGTGCACAGCCTCTGCGACATGACCTCAAGACGATTCTTGATGTACTCAGCCTCATCTTCACATCATTTCATAACGCGACTGTGCTGCACCGCCACAACACCGCTCGTTGCAATATATGCCAACTCATAGTCTATACAAGAACCTCCGGGAATAACCTCCGCCTTATCAATCAACCGATAAGTAAGCTGTCCCCTCATTCTCCACAACCCTCAACCCCACCAACATTTCATATATGAATAGACTCATATTCTCATACCCTCCCAAATAACCACCACTCTCTACACTAAACCTCAAAAAGCCACGGACAAAAATAAAAATGGACCCCCAATCCCTCGCCCAATCCCTAACCCCATCCAAAGTGCACGCCGCCCACACCCTCATAAAACCCTACATCCACCGCACGCCGCTACTAACCAACAAAACCCTCAACGGGATAGCCTCCACGCCGCAAACCCCAGATGCGTTGAAGGGAACGCCCTACGAGGGGCAGACACCTGCGAATCCGACCATTCGGTTCTTCTTCAAGTGCGAGAATCTGCAGCGCATTGGCGCGTTCAAGGCCCGGGGCGCGTTTCATGCTCTGCTGAGACTGATTGAGGAGAGGGGGGAAGAGGAGGTTAGGAGGAGGGGAGTTGTTACGCATAGTTCTGGTATTCTTCTTTTCTCTTATTTTCTTTGCATTTTTCTTGTCTGTTTATTTCTTGGGTCATTATATTGATTGACATATATGGATTGTTATATTGGAATCATCAATTAAACAGCAACTAACAAAGAACAGGAAACCACGCGCAAGCCCTAGCCCTAGCATCCTCCACGCTCAACATCCCCTCATACATCGTCATGCCCAGCATCAGCACTACCTCCAAAATCGAAGGCACAAAAGCCTACGCCACGAAAGTCGTCTTCAGCGGATCAACAAGCACCGAGCGCGAAGCCGTCGTCGCCGAGGTCCAGAGCCAAACCGGCGCCATTCTAGTTCCGCCGTACGACGACTTCAACATTATCTGCGGTCAGGGCACGACGGGTCTCGAAATCGAAGAGCAGTACCTGGAGCTTCTGGCGCAGAACCCGCAGTTGAGTGTCCATGGTTCGTCTGGGTCGGGGTTGGACGCGGTGATTACGCCGATTGGTGGTGGGGGTTTGAATGCTGGTGTGGCGACATTCTTTTCGGATAAGAAGACGAGGGTTTTTGGGGCGGAGCCGAGTTTTGAGGGAGCGGATGATTGTCGACGAGGCCTGGAGGCCGGGGAGCGGGTGACTAGTGTCAAGTCGTTGACTATTGGGGATGGGTTGAGGACTCCTGTGGGATTGTTGAATTGGGAGGTTATTTCGGACAAAAAGAAGGTGGAAGGGGTGTTTGCGGTTACGGAGGAGCAGATTAAGGCGGCGATGAGGCTGGTGTTGGAGAGAATGAAGGTCGTGGTTGAGCCGAGTGCGGTGGTGGGTTTGGCGGTTTGTCTATTCAATGAGGAGTTTCGGAGGATCGTGGAGAAAGAAGGTGGTGAAGAGGGTTGGGACATCGGGATTGTGTTCAGTGGAGGAAATACCACTGTCGAGGCTATTGGGAAGTTGTTTAGTTGATTCAAGACATAGATGGTGGGTATAGATGTCCGTTGTATAGAGCACGTCTCCTGCGCACATGTCATACTTGAGATACCATGTCTGTTAGACAGCACATAGACATCATTCGAAGTTCACTCCGTCCGTCCCAACATAAAAACCAAACATCCCTCCATCCATTTCGTCCAATCCTTCCACCACTCTCCTGGGCCAGTCCTCTCGGCCCCAACCGTTGACCCATCCAACAAACCGCCCCCTCAAGACAGCCTCCTGCCGCATCGGAGCCTCTCGCTGCGCCTCATGAGCCGTCATCGCAGGCAGAAAAGGCCGAACCACATCCCGCTGAACAACAAGCCGTAGAGTCGGAAAGACCCCCCAGGGCCCCGGAAGCGAAGACCGGAACGATGGAGTCCTTGACACAGGGACATCCGAGGGATCAAACAGGGGAAAGGGTCCAGAAGGCCCGAACGTAGACATTTGACCAGGCATGGACCTCCCACTCCACGCAATGGTGGTGTAAACGACTGCACAGCTAAACAGTCGTTGCAGCCGTTTCAATTCCGCGACGAGATCCGCATACATGTCGAAAAGATAGAAGCTTTTCTTTTCGCGACGGTCGCTCTCGATCTCTTCGTAGGGGCGTCCGATGTCCTCAGTGCGGGCGACTTCGTCGTGTAGTTTGTCCTGCCAGAAGAAGGCGCTTGCGCTGTCGATGACGATAGCGTGGAGCGGGCGGGCAGATGAAAAATGGCATGTCAGGTCGAAAAGATATTTGTCCATGGATTGGAGAGTAGACAGAAGAGCTGCGGAGGACTGAGGGCGAAAGACGTGGACATGTTGCAGGGAGGTCACCAGCAGGGTGTTGAGGTCTTCCTGGGTATACACAGGCACACCTTCTGTGGTTGTCGAGTCTGTCTTCTCATTCCGAGTCTTGAATTTCTTGTGCACAATTCCTCGAGCCACGGTCAGAAGTCGCTCGGCGTCAAAGCGGCCGTCCGTGTCGATGAAGACTACTGCAGATCCCCGGCCGAGCTTGACTCCGTGAAACTCAGACGGCAAGATTGCGATGGCAGTCAAGTAATACAGGGTCTGGGTTTTGCCGGCGCCAGATGACGTACTTGAAATTTCCACGACTGGGTCCGTACTTTTAACACGGGTCGGTGGGAGGATCTGCTCTCCGGGATAAGTGCGTAGATCATGTTCCGGCTCCAATTGAACGGGTGGTCCTTCATGATAGACTTGCTCTTGCTCGTCTTGGTGAGTAGTGGTCGGTTCTGGAGGCTGGTGTTGCGCTTGTGCCCAGGGAGCAACAGCAGGAAGTGGCATAAAAACTCCCAGCAGGTCATCCAGTGCTTGGATTCCGAGGCGCTGTCTCGGGATGTTATTGCTACTCTCATAGAGGCAACTCAAGTCATGCAGGAGCTGTCATAGTATCAGTATTGACTCACTCAACACATAACAACCACTTGAATAATAGACCAAGCTCCGAAGCTGTACATACAGCAAAATAAGTAAAAAGAAATACGAACCTCATCCAAACTCTCCTCATGCACCTCCGCCAGCAATTTCTCCCCAAAGCTCGCGGCCATTGTCACGGCCCGTCGGGATGATCATGAATGCTGTGACATATTTTGACTTTAACAATTAATCTCAGCAGTCTGCCAGTCGTAGTAAATACGGGATAACCCACATACGCTGGTGGTGAGTGTACCACCCACAATCCACCGAGCAAGAGTGGTATAAGAAGATGGAAGATGAACCGTTGATATGCAACCCATCGGCATCGGATCCGACTCGCTCCCGCCCATGATCAATTCAAACGTCGCAAATCCACTCCAAATTAACTCGAAGCAACTACACACCAACGCCCCAAAGCCACAACCCACAATTCCCCTGTCCAAATCAATCAATTAATTACTGGATCGCCATACAAATACAAAGAAACTCAACAATGGCCCCCCTCGTCCCGATCTTCTCCGCTGAAACCCTCCCCGACCATGTCAGCATCGTGCGCAAAAACTTCCAGGAGCGACGTCGCAAGGGCGGTCCCGTCGAGTTGGAGAAATGCAAACTCATGGAAATGGTGCAGTACTCGTGTAATCCGCCACAGGATGGGATCCCTGCACGAGGAGTGGTGGTCTGCAAGCCGGTCGTGCGGTTGTTCAGACGGTATGCCTGGCTCGCCTTGTTTTCGGTTCTGCGGTCGCTGACGGTGGTCTTAGGTGTGCCAATGGGTTGACGGTGGAGACGACAGCCTGGGAGCCGATCAGATTGGAGGAAGAGGCGAAGCGCAAGGCTGCAGAGCACAGCTCAAAAGTGGACAGCAAATGAAGGAGGGTCGTTAATCTTACATGCATAGCTACGGTGTTGATTGGCGTTCGTTCTACTGGTCCTCGCTGACGGGCTGATCTCTGCTTATGATGCTCAATATTTATATCAAACTCTGCTGCATGGGTATCTTCTCGAATACGGCTATAAAACAAAAGTCAAACGCCCGACGCCATTCCGATTTATTTGTCCTCGTCCCATCGCTCATGTGCTCACCCAGCTATCCACTCGCGAGATATCCGGAGCTTCTTTATTGTTTGGCGGCCGTTCCTCAGGCCTTCGATTCCCAGTCGTCGTCCGACGCCAGAGATCCCTCTCGCAGTTGATTATGGGCGGCAGCTCTATGTTCAGTGACACCTTGTTCCGAGCCTTCACATCCGGATCGACCGCGCCAGAGTCAATCTCCATGGGAGCGGGAGCCCCCGGAGCCGTTGTGTTCTTCTGCATCTTCTTCGCAATACCTTTAATCGTCTTCTCAAACATACTATCCATCGTCTCCGTCCTCCGACCCCATGGCTTCTTGTCCCGACCTGACGAACCATGATTATCCTTAAAGGCTGCGCGTGCAAGCTTGCGCAACGCCTCCTCGCCATATCGTCCATCCTCTGTTGCCCGTTCCCGGATCTTTCGCGGGTCTTGCTCGCGCTCCGTGAATACGGGGGTATGTCGGTAGGTATGTTTACTAGGGAATTCGGGGAAATGCTTCGGAATGTATGCGCTTCTCGCACGATCGTCTTCGCCACTTAGTTGCGGACCGAGGGACGGCAAAGTTTTAAAGGAATCATCTTCTTCCGGGGGAGGGCTCGGCAAGAGCGTGGGGACAGGGTCGACATTCGGTAGAGTTTTCACATGGGGCAGGAGATCGTCGACGCGCACACGGTGTTTCTTCAACGCATGTTCGAAATCATGGGGGACGGGTTGGGTGCGACGAGACGAGAGCATCGACTGGCGCACATATGACGCGAATTTCAGCAGATCTAAAAGCACAGGCCTAGTCAATATCTTTCTTCACAACACCTTCGGTTACACCTTATAGCATACACTCTTCGGTCGCAATGCGAAAACTCTCTAGCGCCGCTGGATCGGCCAGATCAAATCCTGTCTCTCGTAAGGTCTGCCCGATAGAGCGGTTCATTAAGTGGTCGACGTAGGCGTCATCGGTGATGGCGGGTTCCGGAAGCGCAGGATTCACGGGCGTTTGCAAGCGATGGTGATGGTGATAGGGGCGCTTTATGCGCTTGGAATCAGGAGCATTTGGCTGCTCCGGCAGCGACGAGGAGGAGCGTTTGACCTTGGGCTCGGCGGCGAGCATGGCGGATTAATGTTGATGTCGTGGAGAAGGGCCGAAGTGATGAAGACAAACAGCAAGTCTGCTGGGCGGTCACGTGGCTTCAAAATGCCTAAGGCATTAACAGCCAGCACCTCGACCATGACATTCAGTTCAGTTCAGTTCAGTTCAGTTCAGCTCTAAATACAAAATACACATAGAAGAATACATAGTAAAATAAAGTATCTCACATAAATCCCCATACCCCAATCCCCAAATTTCCCCACTCAGATAAAAAATAAAATAGAACCCCAAGTGCAAAACGACAAGGAAACACCCGACGGCAACGAACCAGTCAGGCCACTCAAAGCGGTCGCTTACGCCCGGAACGGAAAGCTTCAACCTCGACTTTCAACATCACATCACCACCATCCTTCCCTCTCCCCTCCTCCAGCTGCCCACCACCACATACCCCAGCAGTCCCTAATATCTGCTGAATCGCTACAACTCCTCACTCTAAATAGTCTCAGACTATCAATCCTTCACAATGGCCGCCATCGCCCCCATCACCGGCGTACGTTCCTCCCACCCTTCAACCTTTCTCCTCAGTCCACCCCAGACTTCCCACCGTCAAGGTAACCAAGAACTAACAGAGATACCACAGATGCTCCGCCGGAACCTCGTCCTTGACCTGAGCACCGCTTTCGGTAAGCCATGATCCCCGTGTCGGGCAATGCAATAGCATTCAGAAACGTCACTCGCTCTACCGGAACCTCGAATTCGGATCCAACTACCTCCAGAAATGCGCAATTCATTTCGAGATAATTGTCTCGAGAATACGGATACTAATGTCTATGTTTCCAGGTTTCGGTACTACCTTCGGCTACCTCTGGTGGTACGGTACGTATCATCCATTCTCCACCAAGTCAATCCTCAAAAGGATCCCCAAACTAACATAGGAAAAAAAGGCTACCACCTCCCCCGCGTCCGCGCCCGTGACAACTACTACGTCCGTCTGGAGCAGGAGCGCGCCGCTGCCCAGGAGTAAATTCTCGAATCATGACCCATGCATGAACCTCGCTCGACTGGATTCGTCAAGGATAACCCGATGATGCTTGTTTCGTTCCGGTGCGTTTCTCATTATAGATGTCTAGAAGGAATGGGACTGGTGTTGTTGGTTCATCAGTTGGGTTGGGGGCATGTTATGGGAGTGAGTCAGTGAGGTTGAATTGAATGTGAAGTATTTGATTTGAGGCTTGCAGTTACTATGGGTTAGTTGTTTGAATAGGGTTGTATATATACGGGTTTTGTGTCCGTTAAGTTTGTAGATTTTTGGTACTTGTGCATGCACGAGTCTTGGGTTGTATACTAGTATCTAACCCATAACGCGACCCGTAAATCAAGTAACACTACCTATACTATAGGTTACTACAGAAAGGAAACCAATCAAGTCATTTCTTTCGTAAGAATCTATCCAGTCGCTAATTAATCCCATAGTATAATGTAATGCAAAGGTCTCAAGAAAAAGCTCAAGCACCTCCAATCCCATATGCATATCTCCGAATGCAGACCCGAACATATCATACCTTGTGACAATCCGAGTTGATACTCCGAACCCTAATCCTGTAGGGCCCCTGATGCTTAGCCGCCATCGATCTAACGATCTATCCCACTCATGCGCGAGCCGGCTCTCATTTCATCACGCGCTCATACTGCACGTTCCGGACGGTACCTCCCGTCATCGACGTGCGGACGTTCCGTTTGAACGCCTCCCGGTTCTGGCGGAGATCATCGGCCGCTTCCTTATTCAGGGGGTCGGAAGCATTCGGCTCGAGGAAGAGGAACTACGGAGATAAAATTAGCACACACCAGATCACCAATCCCAACCCTTCAAAAAAGGTAAAATATAAAGAAGAGGAAAGGAAAAACCAACCTGCATGCCCACAATAACCGCATTTAAATTCAACACCGGCTTCCAATCCTCCCTAAGAATATTCAAACAAACATTTCCCTCGAGATCAATATTCGGATGATAAATCTTCTGCGTACACTTGACCTTCGGCGGATCATGCGGGAAATTCTGGTTCACGTTGAAACTAAAGTGAAACGCGCCGCCTTTATACATGCCCTCGTCGGGTTCGATAGTGAGGGTGAAGTTCAAGATATCGTCGGGGTTGGGGAAGGACATTTTCATCGTGCTTCCGAGGGTGAGTTCTTGAAGGTCTATATAGTTCTTTTCGTCAGTCTGGGCTCTCTGCCACTGGGGGAGGAATGGGTGGCGGGGTTGGGTTTCTACGTACCCCGCTGTACGCGCAGCTGGGCGGCGGTGACCTTCTTTTTCTTCTTGCCGGCGGCGCCTTCGGCATTTTCAGCCTGCTGCTGTTGTTGTTTCTGTGGTGGGTTTGGTTAGTTATTGGGAGTCAAGGTCAAGGGTGCTTTCGTTGGAGTCATAACGGACCATCGACCATATCTTCAACATATTGATTCGCCGCCACCAACTTGTGGGCCAGGGTCGTTTCAAGAGGGTATAGGCACAGAGTTTCGTCGAGGAGAGGAGAAGATGGTATAAATAGGGTCCTCGGAGACGACAAAGGACCAGAATCAACAATGGATGACGATCCACATGAGGCGCAAAGTCACGAAGGCGGAGAAGCGACAAGTTGAGTTGATTTAATGAACTGACGCCATGCGCCAAGCCCTCGGATAACGGAACTAACCGATTTTAGGTAGAACTTTGGAGCCTAAGAGCCTCAGGTCCAGCATTTATTTTGCGCCATCAATGCACCCTATTGATTCTAACCGCTAAGACTTTATAGAAAGCATAAGTGCCTGCGGCCATCTCGACCGCTTAAACCAAACCATGATAGCGAAACGGAAACAGCTCAAGTAATGGAAACATACAAAGAACGGATCGTATGTAGAATACAGAATTGCGACAAAAATGTGCCAAAGAATAACTCCTCCAGCCCCTGCAAGCCACATAGGGAACAAGACACCCAGTTTTCATTACAATTCGTGCCTCTTTTCTACCGACGAGCGAAGCAGCACATGAGACCCGTCTTACCCAGGAACCAACAGGCACCAATGAAACGGACAAGTGCGACAGCAGCGTTCGACCACAGGAGAGCCTGGAAGAAACGCGACGTACGCTCAGTAGCGGTGTTCTATAGAGAGAAAAGACGTTAGTCCGTTCGTTCGGCCAGAGGGGAGTTAATCCATCACTATAACGTACCGTGAATCCAAACTTGTCCATACCGTCACTGGTGATGCATACAGCCAAGAAGGCATTACTGAAGATCCACAACGTCACAAGACGGGTACGGAAACTCTTGTAGGAATCATCCAAGGACTTCTCATCCTTCTCCACAGGGGGAACGTAGGGGGTGAGAGCACGCTTGACAGTGGCTTCAAATTGGCTGTCAATATCAGCCTGGGGCTTGTCGATTTCCTCGATAACAGCTTCCTTGCCGCCATCCTCCTTCGTAGTCGTTGCAGATGGGAGCGCATCCGCCTTATCAGAACCCTTGGTACCCCACGAGACATCGTGCCAGTTGCTGAACGCGTACACGTTGAGAACGTTGATGTAAGATGACTGAACGAACATGTAGGCGGGGAACGAGGTGAACATATGCCAAGGGTCCAGGTACATGAATGAAGCGACGAAGTAGAGACCGAAAGTAGCAGCCAGGGCGATGATAATAATACCGGCACCGGAAGAGGAGAAGAACGACTTGAGGAACTCGCCAACACCCTGATCGGTGACGAAATCTATCGCATCACTGCTAGTGAACGCACGAACCACCAAGTACAGAGCGTCGACGACAACGTAGATTTGAATGATACCGAATACGACGAAAGATGTCAGGTACGAGAAGCGAGATCCCTTGGGGCGGTTACCGAGAGCGAGAATGAACTGCAAGAGCAACAATCCGAGGTAGATATACTTCACAATCGTGTTGATAATAGGGGTCGCCGATTTACCGAAGGGGAATCCTTTGTTACCGTTGCTCTCACTGGGCGTTCCGACCAAGTCCATGATGACGGTGGTGGTCAACCAGTAAGATGCCAGGGAGAACCATGTAAGGATAGTGTTGAACACGTTGTACAACATCTGAATGTGCAAGAAGAACATACGGATGATGTTATGTCCACTCTTGTACATCCGACCGAAATGCATGAGCGAATAGAGACCGGCCGCAAAAGAACCGTTCAACCAACGACGACGCTGGGAAATGAATTCAGCAACACCTTCCGGCACGTCAGTTTCACCCTTCGAGGCTTTGATGTAGGACAAGTGCCATTTAGAGCCAGCCTTGGCGACCAGTTCGAAACAAAGGATACGATCTTCGGCCAAGAACATGTTCTTCTTAAAGATGTTCATGCCCTCAATACCCTTCTTACCCAGCTGCTTCGAGAGAGTGTGATCACCATGGAAATATTGCTCGAGGGGTCGACCCATGATGGCACGGAAACGATAGGCGGAGAAAGCACCAGGCAACACACTGACATAACCGAATGAACTCTCCAAGGGTTTATCGAGGATATTACTGATCTTGTACTCGAAGTTCTGGGCCGCCACGAGGGGGTTGATTAGGTTCTTCCAGCCTTTACCCAACATTGCGTGAATTTCACCACAAGCACCTCCCAGATCCTTGTCGTTATAGAAGCCCTCCCACAGCGCCAGGAGGGACTTCTGGCCAGGCTTAGTACCGGCATCCAGAAGGATGCAAACCTCTGGATTCAAAATACGACCGAAGGCATTGAACAGCCATCTGTGTGAGTTGATCTTCTTGCTGTTCTTCTGCTTCAAGCAGAACATCATCTGCACCGGGGGCAAAGTGGTCGGGCCATCATCAGTGGGCCGGATGAGTTGCTGGTTCGGTGTCACGGACAGTTGGGTCGTGTATTCGAACTAGTTCCCGTTAGCTCAGGCTCGTCCGTCGTGACCGAATGAAGCTTACAATATGAGCTACGGTCTCCTTGCCGTCGACGTCACGCTTCATGACACCGTCCTGATAGATACCGACGGTGGCGAGGACATCCAAAGTGTCCTTATCACAAGGATCGATACCGTCAAAGACCAAAGCGACCACAATTTTCTGCCAGGCGGGTCCACCTTTGTTCCAGAACTCGGACTTCTTGAGGTTCACGATGTCGCGAATGTTCTGCATCACACCGTGCAAGGTACGAGCGGTAAGGGTCTTATCTTCGTTATAATAGGTAATCGCAATCAACAACTCGGTGTGTCTGTTATACATGGCGGGACGCAGATTGTAACCATTGTGCAGGGTGAAGTCATTGGGATCACATGTCGCAGCGGTGTCTAATGGCGCGCGATGACAGATTAGCTCCCATGCGACACTTTATGGACAGCATTTCAACTCACATCGCATGTGGGTAAACTCCTCGCTGCCACCCTCCAGGTCATTACGGTACTTGGCTTGGATGGCATTCTGGATAGCACTGGGGACGGGGTAATCGACACTGAGGACGGAACCCTGAACCAGCTTGACCTTTCTGGTAGCGTAACGACGGAGGCCACCACCGCCACCACCTCCTGGAGCCTGGCGCTGGCGCCATGCTTCCGTGGAGGATGTTTCACTCCGAGCGTAGGGAGAAGCTACACGACCCGGGACGCCAAAGGCAGCCGCGGGGTTTTCTGTCGAGTGGCCGGAGTAAACCGAGCCCGTCGTGCTGTAAGGGTCATGAAAACCCGCGTCCGGAGCGTATGTTTCAGTCAAGCTGTATCCCGACGTAGGTCGAACGGGCGAGGTGCCACGCTGATGAGGGTCGTCGAAAGGACCACCGAAAGGACCGCCCTGTTGGTGGGAAAGCAGTCCTGTTGAAGCTTCTTCTTCATACTAAGAACGAACCGCAATGTCAGCTTAACCAGAACGATTCGCGGTTGCTACGATCTGTGGCGGAAGAGTCAATGTAACCTCGCGGTCGCGGACTTACAGTGGCGCCATGGGGCAGGTCTTCCAGTCGATGACCGCTATCGTTGTAGTTTGGTGACTGAGCACCATTATCTTTACCAGGCGGTTGGTAGGCCATGGTTACAAAGCGATACTAACGCGCAAACTGCACTCGCGACGAAGTCAAGAAGAGGGGGCGGGCACCGAGCGCAAGGAAAAACGGAAAGGGGTATCAGAAAAACAAGGAGGTAATGAGATCCCCGGACCGGAGGAAAGTCAAATAGAACAATTGTATACTACTCGGTCAACGTGACAACAAAACATGAACCGAACCGCGAGAGGTTGCACGGATCGAAAGGGCGACGTCGTAGGAAGTCAAGTGTAGAAAACACCAGAGATGTCGAAGAATTTCAAGGACAGCTGGCGGAGTGCGGGCACAGCAGGAACGTGGAAGACGCCGCCAGGGCTATCAAAGAAGCCCGCGTACTCAATCAGAAAGGTGCGGGATTGAGTGAAGACAGTATCACTGTGCAAGACCCAATCGCGGATGCACCACGAGCGTCAAGAAGAAGAGGAAACAAGCGTGTATAAACTGAGGAAGGAAGGTAAGAAGTTTTTCCCAAAAAGGAGTTTGGGATATTTTTATTTGAGGGGGCAGGTGATCAAAGGGAAAGGGTAAAAAAAAAAAATATTAACGAGAGGCAAGTCAAAGGAACGTACGTACAGAGCACAGCCAACTGCAAATGAGAAAAAAATTGGATACGAGAAGACAGCCTTTCCCTTTCACACCGTTAGAGTGGTCGAGTTATTATTATGTTTTTTTTGTATTTTAGCCTCAGCCAGTGTATTGTCGGGGGAAGGCGAAGTTTGGGGGGTTGTATCGGGTGGAGACGAGGATTCTTGACCAAATCTCTGGTTCGGGCTTAGGGCGTCCACACTAAATCCAGTAGACTGTGATCTTAAACAGTAAAAAGAAAAAGAAAAGAAAATATTCAGACAAAAATAAATTCCTAGATTATCATAGATCATTTTTTATCTATACTTGGAACCGCATCTGTATAATCATTGACCTAGATTTTGATAGCCAATCCAAAGAAGGAACTCACCAGACAATAATTCCCCATTGTACAAGCCTCTACATCCGTGATCTCCTTTTTCTGAGGGTCTCCATGGGTTGGATGTCAGGGGAGAAACCATTCCAGAAAGGACTCCATCCAGAGAGGGTCAACCATCCGTGTATTGTATCCCGGTAAGATCATTACCACTGTAATACTTATTACCCACCCCGTGATCCATTGTCCTCATTTACCCTGTTTGGGTGAATACATTAAATGAAATCAATACACTTCAGTCAAGTATTTGACTATTGTGTATCAGAAGCAGTGGCTTAGGCTGGAGGATTGAGTTCTTTATCTAAACATACTGTGAACTTGAGACCTCGTGCTCCTTTGCATAAACATAAAGAAAAAAGGATATGCATCTGTAAATCATCCAGAAAAAACTCAAATTGAGATCTTACTCCCTATTTACTATGTACTGATACAGCCAAGCATTGAATCGCTCCACATGAAGAATAATATTCATAATAGCATGTCTATACATAAAACCAATTATTGTTAAGGGTCTGCGCCCTGTGTAACAGCTCTCGTCAATTTGAATATGTATGTATATGCAGAGTACCCTTCGGTACAGAGTACCACAGTTCCTGATCATTGGCATTCAACCAGCTTGTGGTCCTCAAGATCAAGCTCCATATAAGCAGCTCGCCACCGCGTGTCAGTAGAACAAGTGTGACGCGATCTGTGCCTTCCATTGGTAGAGGCGTCTGGCAAGAAATCATGGCCGACATTCCCTGCTGGCCCAGCATTCCACATCCCTCGCCAGCATGATTGAACTGCCAGGGAAAGAAGATAGCCGCAGTAATGGTCGAAGTCTATACTCTATCACGACATCGCCAAACAAAACCGCGGAACCACAACACGTTCGGAGTTATTCGTGTTACACTTGATCCACATTGAGCACCACAAAATGGTGCCTCCTCCCATGAACAGATTCAAGGAGATCTTCAGTGAATCAAAAACAGTGTGCGAAACCCAACCAACCACTCTATTGATAGTGGAACGGCTGACCCGATTCATGCATGACTTTTAGTTGATTCCCACACCGCCTGAACAGGGCCCTATGCGGTAATTACCATACCGTTCGGTACGGTACGCCAACTGCCGTCCGACAAACACTTGGGATATTGGATCACCTCTTTTCAGGGGGCGGGACTCGTTCGACGAGACCCAAAGGAGGATAGTGACACGGCCAAATATAGCCTTGCGGGGACCGTGGTTGCCCACCCAAGAGGCCGTGTTAATCAACCATTGGTCAACCTGACGCCACCAAGGACGCTAGCCTCAAATCCTTAAAATCAGCCAAGCTCGTCGGAAGGAGACGACCAGTCCAATGGGCGACTTGTACACAGCCTTAGCCTTGACAGCCTGTTCAGCCGCGGTTTCACACTTGCTGTCAATGCTAAGGATAGGTAATTTTCAGGAACACCCCCGTTTCCACCTTTCACCCAACTTTTCTCACTTATTACAAACGTTGACATGGTTTGGTCCTTTTTCAGGGTTTCCCAGTTGGGCTGGAGACAATGACGATCACTGCCACACTTTGGGGGTTGCGCTAACCTAGGTTCAGCTGTCTTCAATCCCCCTCTTTCGACTGTGGTTTGCTATTCTTGGAAATTTTAGTGACCGTCCACTGAAGTGTGCCACTATTGTGAAACTAGTGACATGGATTAGTATCTACACTTCATGTTTGTTTGACGTAGTGTAAAAGGAGGGGGAATGGGGGTTAACCAAACAAAATAATAAGTTAAAAAATTATAATTGAGATTCTGTTGCACGAAGTGTGGCTGAGGTGTTGTTATCATATCGGTTATCAGAAGCTCAGCCACCGTCCTCGGCACGTCAGTGTCCCAGCTTCCTGACTCAGTATCACTCCAGTGCAGAAGATCGACTTGGAATTATGATGCGGTCATGGCCTTATGGTTATCATAGATGATCATTCGATGATATCAGAGCCGATCAGTGTCGATACTTGCTATGCCTGTCTCTGCAATGCTATCGACCACGATTTAACTTCGGAGGATACTGCAGCCCATAACGTCCAAACTCAACATGCATATTAATTACGTAGGGAAAGTTAATGTGTATGCTACAAGATCTAATTTCTATCTGATGTTAATTGTAGTGTAAAACAGATTTTGTCGCCTTAGTAACTGATTTGCTAATATAATTGAGTTGGGGCTCGGCCCTACCGTTGCGAAATATATATTGAAAACACATACGCTATAGAAACACCGACCCCGTCGCGTACAAATAATCCATGAAAACCCTTTCATTGCATTCCATTTTCCATTAAATTTTTATTTTAGTATATACATTATGCTTTAGCTAAATATATATAGCCCACATTCTTGAGTAATCAAAGTTCAACAACTCGTTTACCTCTAGTGCACACGATTATGTTCTGCAACAACGTCTATCTGGAATTCAACCAGAAAAAAGAGAAAAATGTCACACACATAAGTAAAATAACGAGACTAGTGATATTAATCAGTGAGCGTTGCACCATCTCTATCTCATAAGGTCTTTGGCCTCGATTTCACGGTCTACATCGTGGAGGAGTTTCAAACGCTACTGTACTCGTACTAAGCTAAGCCTAGACCCAAGACATACGGAGTATACAAAACATTTGTGTCAAAGCTCTCATTATTTGACAAATTAAAAGTCAAGCTTGAGGTAACCCCAAGTGTTGAAGCGCCCCGAATCAACAGACGCAGATGTGTGTGATGTAGGATCTCTCATTTTTCAGGCGTTAGTTACATTCTCAATCTGACGGTAATATCAGTAGCTTCGATTATGGTGCAAACTTCATGCGCTCTCACTACAATGCCAAGAAGCTTATGACCGAGTCCCCTTATTTACCATTTCTTTTCTCTTTCATGAAAGTCATACATTAGGTTTTCCACGGAGGACGCTGCAATCCTAACTATTCGGCATACACAGAGCAGTTCCAGCCAAAGCCACAAACTCAGTTATTGGTGAGCTATTGTACTATGGCATGGATGTTTTTCAAATAGATAATAATGAGGTGGTCCGATACGAAGCGTCATTTCCTGATTGACGATAGATCATAGGGCATGGTTTGACAGATAGAGGTGGAGTGAGCTTGGCTTATTAGAGTCATTATCTAATTCCCGTCTTGGATCGTGCGCAGGAATTGACGATGACTACAATTGAAACTTGAAACCGACTCAGCTGTGGCACACCAACTCGACAGCAGACAAAGCGGTTGCAAAGTATCACGGTAGATATTCGTCGGACGAGAGTTCAAGAAACCGATGGGGAGGGCTCTTCAATACCCTCAGGGCATCTCGGCCCTGTGCGATGAATGATCGAGGCTTTCACGGAACCTCGGACTGTGCAGTGTGCACATATCCACAAACGACATAGAGTGGGCAGGATGAATAGGTACGGAAAGTTTCTTTTGAAAAGACCCGAAGAGGGAAAAGGCGCAATCCGACAGTCAACCAATGACGCAGGGTAACATGTCTAACGAACTGGCCGAGTCAGCAGCCACGGTGGAACTCTGCATGGGCAGTGCAATGCAGCCCTGCGATGTTGTTACTCCTTCGAGTGACTTACTGACTGCAAAGTGACTATGCCTCAGGCCAACAGGTGGGCTGGGACGGAGGGCGGTCATTGGTGGAGAAGGCCACAATTTAATCTCCCGGCGAAGGAACGTGGATTGGGTCCAGACCAGCAGGCGAGTTCCAGACACGCCCGTCATCTCTCTTGGAGCCACAGCCAGCACTAACGATCTTAAGTGGTGGTGTATGACATGGCGAGATGGTTGGTTTAATTCCCCGAGGAGTGCAAGTGCCCCCCTCACTCTTTCCGTCCCTTGGGAAAGGCAACCGTCGGTCCATGGATCATGTCAGGGGTACATCTACCTATGTATGTACTAAGAGGAAGTATGTACCTTCTACTTGGCCGACTCGCATAACTGAGTGATCATATCATTGATTTACTAATTAATTCTCCCGTTGGAGATCCCACACTCAGCCGTTAGATAGTTCCCAATAGTCATAGTGATAATGCATCCGCCATTGGAAGCATACGTACTCCGTGCTGTATATGTGTACATCCTGCATATCTCGACAGATTCGACAGCGTAGTACAGGATATATGTATACCAACAGTCATCACCCAGGGAAACAGGGATAATATGGATAGTAAGATCATGTTCTTCTTTATTGAGGGCTTTCTTTCTGTCGGTTACATCGTTTTGGTCCCGTGCATGCACTCCACTTGCCCAGCCGAGGTGGTGGTGATAAGCCACGGGAGTGCGTGGACGTAAGCATCCCGATTAATTAAACGAAAGTCAGTTGCTCTCCACCTGATTCCACCGTCCACCCGTCTCTCTTGCTCTCCTCTTGTCTGATTAGTAGGTCTGTCCTCCTCCCTCTCACTTTCTTCTTTCCCTCGTTTGAACCTCTTTATCATCTTTATTGTTATTATTATTTCACTTCCCTCCACCTTTCTTATCCCTCGTTCCATTCCTCTTCCACCCTTCTCTTCTATCAATTCCGGATACCCGTTTGACCCTCTCCCAGGGGTCCCGCTCTGATATCCTTTTTCCCCTGGCAGCCGCAACGCGTGTCCCCCCGACGTCAACCTCCAACACCCACCTATCAATGTGCAGAAATTGACTTGTCCCTGCGCTGTGCCTCGCCAGACCTTTCGACCTTAACCGGTTATCCGCAGCAAAATTCATCGTTGACAACCAACATCAACACCACTGTTCTTTGTTCGTGGAGGACTATGCCCAATCCCTCCGTCCATTCTTTTTCATAAAAAGACGCTTTCCGACGTATGATCCTATCGTAACGCTCACGACTTGACGTCCGTTCGAGCCTTTCACTCTTTTTGAATCTTCAGTACACGTTCATTACGCCGTTGACCGGCCAGCCACTCTTTTTTTTCTGTGTTGCCAGCCTTTTTCATTTTAACGACGATTCCCAATATCCGCTTTTTTCTCCGCTTCTAGTTCCTTTTATTCTCAAACCGTCATCATGTCCCTCTACCCAACCGACCCGTCTTTTTCTTCTTCTAACGGTAGGTCCTTAGTTCTGGCTCATCGCATTGGTTGATGTACTGACTTCATCGGCGCCAAGTCCTGTCCGGTCGATCCATCTTCAAACGATGTGTCTCATGCGATTCAACTGCCCCGACGTGCCCGTCATGCTCTTCGGGCGAAATATGTACCATGATCAGTCAGTCGTGTGACCAGTGCGCCACCACAAAATGCATTAAGACGTCCAGCGGTTCGAGCTCGCAGGGTAGCTCATCAGGAGGAAGTAACGTGGGGGCCATCGCCGGTGGTGTGGTTGGTGGTGTTGCTGCTGTGGCCCTCATCACCTTCCTGGTATGGTGGTTCTTCGTCCGTAAGAAGCGTCAGGAATTAGCCGAACAACAAGGAACCAGCGACGGCGAAAAATCTAGCACCTTCGCCGATGCTCGCCAGGCACGGAAGTCGACCAACTCGATCGCTTCTACCGTGCTCACTCGCGCTTCGAACGTCATCCAGATCGCCTACATCCCTGGAGTCACCAACCGTTCCCCCCCGGAAACGCCTCTGGTGCCGCCTGTTCCTCCGCTTCCGGGTGCCGCTCCCGATCAGCACTTCTTCATGCCGGGTGACCTGCGCGACTCGGCCTGGTCTGAGGCCTCCCGCCAGCATCGAAGTATCGCCCCCAGTTTGCGTAGCAGCGTTGCCACGACGATTTACCGCGATAATGCGATTGTGAGCCCTATGCCGGCTCAGCAGGCAATGCGCACCCGAGCCGCTGTGGTCAGCATTCACAACGGAGGTAACCCTCCGGGATCTGGAAATACGTTGGCGCCTCCCGATGCGCCTGCTGTCCCTGCCATCACGCAAGCACAGCTCGCTCGCGCTGCTATCACCGAATCGAATAGCAACAGCTCTATTGTGGCACGCACGGTAACGGCTAAACCGGTTATGGTGAAGGGCAGCATTAAAAAGAAGAACAAGAATCCGAACAACAGCAACACGGCTACACCTAGCGCCACCTCGCCGGCCGTGCAGACAATTGAGGAGCAGTCGGAATCGTCCACCTCGGCTGCATCGAGTACGAAGCCGCCATCTGGCCCGACCTCGGGATTTGATGCCAATTCATCCGACGAGGAGGAGGCCCATGCGAAGGACATCCAACCCAGAAAGGGCGGATCGCCGGCGCCTAAGAGCCCGACAGTAATCGAGGATTCACCCGCCGTTGAACAGAGCCCTTTCCAGGACCAGCCAACCCCCCCGACAAACCGACGCGCATCGGCGCGCTTGTCGTATCGACTCGAGGCCGATGAGGGCACCAGATCTAATCGAAGCAGCCGAATCCCACCCGAGCGAACGGAAAGTCCATTTTCTGACGCCAACGAGGTGAAATGATTTTCGTGCATGCTTTTCTCTCTTGTTTTCCGTTTCAGTCTGGGTCCTGGTTGGCGACTATTGGCGTACGAGCATGTTTTGAGTCCATTGACCAGGTTATAGAAGCTATGTTATCTTTTACTTTTTGTGTATCTATGATCCGCTATGCTTTTGGATCGATTATAGGTCTATCAATCATTCAGGAACTACTACGGGACTCGCCGTGATCAGAATGAAATTGTCTCTAGACTGTTTATTTTCCTACTAGCAATGTGATGCCACCTTTGGCTCAGGAACTATCTGCCCGTCCCGGAACCAGAACCAGAACCTCAAGCTGAACCACGACCAATCATGTTCGCGACGTGGTTCGTGTGCGGACCAAGTAAACATCGTACCAGATGAGACAGAATCAACATACATAGATCTTCAGTTCAGAGGAAATAAGCAAAGAAACCTCCACCCCCTTGTTAAATCTCTCCCTCTTTCCCACCCTGAAACAATCCCCACATCCTCCCAGATCTTCGCTTAGACTGCGGAGACCAGAAGGATCAAAAGAAAGCATAGACCCAAAGATGGTCCTGTTTCAGGTGAACTTTATTCTGCGACGTGTGGGTGATTAGGATTTGCGCAAGGGGTGTTTGTATATACCGAAAGGGGGGTATGTAGGTATTTGCATCTATATTTGTCGAGAATAGAGTAAACAGGGATCCTGAGTCTCATGTAGCTGAATCCAGAGAAATCGTGTCAGATTGTGCCATCTCCTTACTTTACAGGTCAACCTGTATATGACTAGCTGCTCGTCAGCCCTACCCCTGGTTATATATGTAAGAGGAAACCAGTCTCACTATCCCGGTGATCAACTCAGCTCGATGCGACGACGATCCCTGCCGCAACAGGTAAACGTGCCCTACGTCTCTGACCAGTGGTCAAAAGTTTGGCCTACAGGGTTAGTGTCTATTGGATTCATCATTTTACTAGGCCTAGTAAAACACCATGCTCTATATGTCTCCGCAAAGCGGTGCGTTGTTTTAATGTCAATAAATTGTCAAATACTGATAGAGAATCAGGCAATGGTAACCCTGGAGACATCCCCCTCCTATCAGGGATTCACAGTGACACTAAACCATCGGCAATACAAAAGATGTGCGACGACGCTATCAACAGCGGCCACCATGAGTGTATCTGGGTTTGCTATAATCGCGGGCAAAAATGCTTTGCTCGCAATATAAGAGCCCCTATAGATGGGGGGTTTGATATATACAGGCTGAAATATATCAGAGAACTATAGAAATAAATTTTACTCCGATCTCCGATCAAAGTTTAAGTAGTAAATGTTGGTCCGCCCCTGGCTGTTTAGTCTTCTAGGCTGACTTTCTCCCTCAAGATACACTTTCTAGAGCAGAAAGGGGAAGAAGTTAAGATTATAGTCTGATCTGTTAATATCTATTCAGAGATAAAGGAGATAGAACAATCCCTACAAGAGAGCTCTGTATCCGGCGAATATAATACTGGTTTCAATGAAAATAGATTGCTTCAGTCATGCACTTTTGGCTTACTTTGTCCAAATACAAAGATGGGTAACCATAACAATTATCCCTATATATTAAAAAGATCGATGCTACGATCTTGATTCTCTATCTGTAGAGTCTTTCTAGAGGAGTTTTGTGAAGATTTTCTTAGCCGATTTAAGTTATTTATTAGGCGATACCGCAGACCATTCGCACTATTATCATAAATCGCTGAACGAGACATAAGCTTACGCAAAAGGAATGATAGGAGATTGAAATGAAAAATTTATCGCATTGTAGACACAGGAGTAGGTAGTACTTGTATGGTCAATATTTGTATCACCTAACGGCACTAAGCTAGTGGAAGACACTAAAACCCTATTCGGGGTGTCGCTTGCTTTTAAGCCATCATGAAGGGCTAAGAAAGTTCATAAGTGAAGTTCATGCCGAATCACTTGCGTCGAGCAAAACCTGATCGGACTCTATGGGCTTGTTCATAGTCCTTGCTGCAACGAATGCAGTGGCTATAACGCGAAGACCTGCAATGCCGGTCATAACCTTGAATATTGAGACCAGGCCATATAAATAGGTGGTCGAAACACCCTGACGCAAAGGAGAGTCACTGGCCAATGTTTTGAGAGTTTGAATGTACCCTTCCGCATTGTGAGCAATCGCAGTCGGAAGGGGTGGGACATTGTAGCTTCACTTCCTTGGATACTGGAAAGCCTTATTTGAAGAGATTATATGCTTGATGGCTTTGCTGGCAACATACCCACTACATGTACTATGCTCGACATAGAATCTAATTAAAAGACGTCTGCCAGCATATCCTGCATTAGGGTATCTCATTACATCCACCAAACTACCTCCATAATCACATCAAAACCAAAATACGAAACAAGATGGAATCCCACCGATCACCCCAAAGCCATCCTGCCACCACGCTCATACAACCTAACCTTCAAACCCTCAGTCTTCTCCTCCACCTCCCTCTCAGCCACACCAACAGCATCCTCCCTCTGACCCCGAAACAAGAACAGCAAAGGAACAGGATCATTCCTCCACTTCGGAGCCCTCACCCCCCGACTCTTCCACATACTCCCAACCAACGTGACAGCACCAAGCACCCACACCAACCCCGGCAGCACAATCCACTGCCACCTCACCTCCACATAAGTCATACTAGCCATAGCCTTTCCAACTGCCATAGAGGCACTCACGGGGTCCGAATCCGCAATGAAAACCGAATCACGAAACGACTTCGTCACCGCCGCAGCCACATTCTCCATGGCGCACTGCAACTTATCCATACTCCCCACATCACAACCGGTGATATTCCCAATCGCCATCGCTTGGATAAAATCCGGGGCTCCGTACATACCCAACGAACTCGGAATAAATGAAGAACTATACATAGACCGCATGAACCAGACGCCCGTGAACAGACCCTGGAAGAAAGTATCGAGCGAGGAAGCGGCGACACTGGAGAACATGAAGCTTGTGTTTGGGGTGATACCTTGTTCCAGACCCCAGGGTGGGTTGAAGTACATTCCTGCTGGGATCTTCTGGAGTTCGGAGTCCGATATGTTGAGGTCCCTGTCCCAGGTTGCCCAGCTGTTTTCCCATGTTGCGATTGTGGTCTCGCTGTAGATGTTGTTGGTGACTTTGGCGTGGAAACTGTGAATTATCGGTTGGATGGAACATTCTGTTGCGTGCCATTTTGCTGTGTTTTCGGTGAACGTGGTATTCATGGATAGATTGGTGGTTGAGATCATTTGGATTGGGGGGAGGGTGGCGTTTTTGTAGATTAGGGCTGTGGGCGCGTGGACGGTTGCGACAGATAGGGGTTGCAGGACGTCCATGCCGGAGAGGAACCATGCTGTTGTGTTTGCAAGTGGGAGGGTTGCTGTGCAGTTGGTTGTTCCGTCGTAGCCTGAGGGATCGTTCGTGACGGTGGTGCAGGTTGTGTTGAGGAGATCTGTGACGTTGGAGCAGCGCGCGCGGACTTCGATTGAGGCTGTTGGGCCCCAGGTGCAGTTGCTTGTGCTGCAGATGTACTTGGGGGTCGCCCATGGTTTGGACTGGTCGTTGTTGAAGAGTGAGTTGTAGACGTTTGCTTTGAGGGATGGATCGACCCAGACGACTGGTGTTTTGCGTTAGTTATAGTTTATTTGTAAAGCATGGGAACTAACTTACGGGCATAGTCCTGTATTGGGGGTCCGGTGGTATTGTAGTATGTAATATTTGCCAGGAAGGCTCGTTGAGAAGAGTCTACAACCGAATTCGGGAAATAATGAATGAGATTCTGAGTGAAGGGATCAAACGCCAGCGCTAGGATCACAGCCAAGCTACCCCAAGCCGCGAAGTGTCTGTACATTGGGTAAAGCCCATTAGTGTCAGATAGAGAATACAGCACAATGCGCCCATCTACTCACCGAAATCGCAACGTCCATATCAGCTCCCCACTACCGTAGAACCCCCGACTAGCTGAATCGAAAGTCCGGAGATTCGACATGGGTCGTGTCTCCTGCGCGAACCACACCCATTTCAACTGGCCCAGGGCCTCGCTGATCGCGTACAAAACACATCCCTTAGAGATCGTGCTCAGCCAGGAGATGACCGAGTTCAGCGATACATGCTTCCAGGTCGGTTGCGGCTGCTGATCAAACTTGGCGAGTATGACGATGATAGCGATGAGCGTTGCGGCCGATAAGATCACAGCCAGCACTTCCCAGACATACCAGTCCGAGTTCAGCGTCCATATCGATCGTCCGGAGTTCCTTCTTTGGTTGCTTTTCTCTCTTATCTCGGGGGAGGGGTTCTGAGTCGGTGGTACTGGTGGATGAAACGTTAGTCGCAGCCCATCTGCATATAAAATATGATCTTGGCTCTGCGATATGTGTTCGCGAGAGTGGACACTTGAGATGGGCGAGTCTGATTGTGAGGCCTCATTCCGCCGGTCTGGAGGCATATTGCCAATGTGGATGTGGAGTAATCCGCCAGCACGGCGGAGGAGAGTATTCACCTCCCCTCATCTCGTGTCCAGGCTGTGCTCTATGCTAAATAAAACTGGTAGTATGATCTGCATGGCACGGGATATCTTAGTTCTGGTGCTAGCATTCTAGTGGCAGCCCGCAGAATCTAAAACCCAATGAACGTTTGACGTGTCGGCAGCCTTGCAGTGTGTTGTTGGGAGGGGCTGTGTTTGGGGTCCAAAAGTAGGGCTTGAGGTGGAGACTCTTGGGCTTTGCTTGGTACTTACTTTAATATGATCGGTTGATGATTCTTGGAGGATCTATTTATTGCTGTCCTAACCGTTGGCATCGCTGATCCTGCAGTTGTATGCTAGTGGTCCGCGACGCTAACCCTAACCCACGCAGGGCGCCTTAGTTTATATTTAAATTACTCTGCCGTGTCTTTACAAACTAGACCAAGACAGCACTTGAGCCAGGATTCCACGGGTAGAGAATAATAAATCTCACTTATAACCTCATATCCAGTAACTATGTATGTACTCTGTCCGTGTTATTATGCAGTTTGATTAGGCCACAACCTCAAAAAATGTTCCTCCATCCGACCATGGACCGTAGGATATATTTCTCTACTCCTCCTTCTCAAATAACCTCATAATCCCCTGCATCCCACGAGCTGCAGCAACATCCAAAGCAGTCAGTCCTTGCTTATTCTCCTTCCTAGCATCCAAGCCACGCGCCATCAACTCCTCGAACAACCACACGCCATCGGGCTCACTCTCGCTCTCACGTGTATCTTCCCGCCCTGCGATAGCATGTAGCAATGTATCCCCATTATCATTAACCGCAAATATATCATGAGCTTGGAACATCTGGCGGACATCGTCTTCTGCAGGCGGTGAGCCCATGCCATATTCGTCTCGCTTCTTGACTGTCTGAACAAACGGAAACAAAGGTGTATTTCCATGGGCGTCACGGGCGTTGACATCGCAGCCGGATTCTACGAAGCGATTGTATAGATATTTTAACTCAGCCTGGTAGTATATCTCCTTTTCCGATGGGTAGTCATGGGAGGGGCTGAGAGATACTAGAAGCGGGACGAGAATGTGGAGTGCTGTTTGGCCGTTCGGGCCTGTTATGAGGGGATTTGCACCAGCGGCAAGCAATGCGCTGATCATTTTAAATCGTTCGTTGGTGCCATTGGCATAGCTTAGAGCGTAGTAGAGAGGTGACAGACCGGCGTTGTTGGTTGTGGAACAGGGTGCACCCTTTTCCAATAACAGGGTGACGGTTGCGTATTTGCCGGAACGACAGGCAAGGTGGAGAGGGGTTGAGCCGTCCTTGTCTGTGGCGTTGATATTTGCGCCGGCATGTATCAGTTCAATTGACGTCGACTCTTCGCCCGTGTAATATCTATCAGCAGAGGAGCAGACACTGAGTAAAGGGGTAAGGCCACTGCGGTCTGTGACGTCGAGAACATCAGGGATAGATCTTAAAATGGGCCCAATGCGGCCATGGTAGTGGGAGATCTGATGTAAAACCGTGCTGTTGCTATCCTCAAGCTCTAATAACGGGTCTGCTCCCCGCTGTAGGAGGAGGCTCATAATCGTCTCTCCAACTTCTCTTGGTTCCAAGGCGGCAGCTAGGAGGGGTGTTTCCACCTTGGGAGCCGCCCCATATTGTCTCTTTGGATAGTATACCGCGTTGACATCCGCACCAGCATTCAGGATCATGGCTATAGCCTCACAATCGCGACTTTCTATGGCAACAAATAAGGCAGGTACGGGGCCTAGATTTATATCGGCGCCGTGGTCAAGGAGTCTCTGGACGAGTTTACAACCTCGTTTAGTTTTTAAAGCCACGAGAAGAGGCGTGGACTCGTCGCTAAACGTGAACTCGTTGCTGGGCGATAGCTTGTTGATATTCGCACCATGCCTTAGAACCACCTCAAGAGTCTCATCTCTCCAGAAGCCATGTCTACCTGGACCTTGGCTTTCGCCGGCAAGCGCGCACTGTAGGACGGTGTTTCCCTTCGAGTCTGTGATTTCAAGGTCTGCTCCTGCGTTGCAGAGAGTCTCAAGCGCTGCGATGTTCCACCACTGCCCACCCGCTGCGAGAATATGTGTCGCCGTGTATTCTGGGGCTGGTGGACCTGGTCTGTCCGTGCTTACGTTGGAATCATCATCGAAGGGATCCTGATATGAAGCATTGACATCGATACCCAGTTCAATCAACAAATCTATCATTTGCAAGTTGGACAATCCTCGAGTCGTTGCGGTGTGAAGCAACGGGGGAGAGAAAGCATTAATGTCCTTCACATACGGTGCCATAGTCTTCATCGTAGTTAAGAGGCCCCAGTGCACAACGTAATGTACTGCGGTCAGCCCGTCAGGGCCCTTGATCATCAAGTCCACTCCAGCACCTAATACAGCGTCCAGTATATTCTGGTTTCTCAGTGATATAGCAGTTTGAAGAAGGCTATAGGCATCCGACGTTTCTAGACTTAGAGTTTGAACGATCTCCTCAGCATGCATACTCTTCAAAGAACACAGTTGACCCATTAAGACTCTGTTTTCACGCTGCTCCCTGCGACATGCGAGCACATTCCATACCTCTTCGTGACCTAGATGTAGAGCGACATCGCATGCAGTTTGACCAGAGCTATCTCGTATATTGAAGTCTGCGCCTGCAGACAGCAGTAACTGGACAATATCCTGCATCATATATGCTTCGTTTTCACGCTCGATAGCGAAGCTGAGATTCCAATAGGCATCACCTCTTTGGCTCTGCAGTAGCGGGTTTATAAAAGGTCCCAATGTGTTAGACCCATCAATAATTCGTGTCCACCATTCTTCCCCGCTATGTTTACGCTGTTTCTTTAGTGCTGCAACATCGACTTTATGCTCTGCAACCATGTGTAGCGGGGTTCTCCCATGGCAGTCTGTGATGTTAAGATTTGCTCCAACCTGCAACAGGTGATAGACACATTCAGAATTCCCTGAACTAGCTGCGTAGTGCAGAGGAGTGCAACCATGCTCATCCTTTTGGTCTAATGACAAGGAGCTTTCCTTATAAAGTTTACACAGGAGGCCCACGACATTGCTTTGCGCCGCGGCGGCCGCGAAGTGTACCGGAGTTCGACCGTCGTTTGATCGAGCCTGCATATCTGCCCCTGCCTGTATAAGTCGCCATGTGATAATTTCTGAGTTTGAAGAAGCACAATGGATGGGTGCAAGGCCTTCATTATCTCGTGCATGGACATCTATGCCTAGATAAGGCTGCAAGAGGAAGTCTACCTGGTCACAGGTGCTCGGGTTAGTTTGACTGGCTACTTTGTGTAGAACTGTTTGCCCACGATGATCTGTTGTGTTTGCAATCCCGCCCAGTCCAAGAATCACCTCGAGCCTAGCTCGCACGGGGAGGAAACAACCGCCTGATACGGCCGCGTCATGAAATGGAGTGTTTCCATCCAAGTCGACCCCGTTGATGTCAACTCCTTTTTCAATGAGTAACTTCATAACTCTCAGCGTTGCATTTAAGTCCTGCTCTCCATTAGCGTGCAGCGTTAGTTGAACTTGGGCGACTAAGTGAAGACCTAATTGGACTATTAGGGCGGGTAGAAGTTCAATGATAACTCAGGTATACTCACACGACTTGTGTTGAAAGTCTATTGCTTTCGCATTGGCACCATTTTCCAGCAATCCGATGATGAAGTGCGGCTCTGCATTTGCGCATGCAGCATGTAGGGCTGTCCTTCCCCTTCGGTCTCGAGATTCAAGATCTAGCCCTTTCTCCGTGAACAATGAGATAGCGTTTACTCTCTCGTAGCCGTCGCTTCCAAACGCTAGCTTATATATGCATGTCTCTCCGGCTTTATTTTTGACCGTGGGATCTGCGAATCCCAACCATTTCTGCACGTCGGAGTACCTAAGCGACCATGATGTGCAAATGTGATGGAGTGCCGTGTTGCCATCGGACTCTTGCAGGTTAGGGTCCGCCCCGTTTTCGATGAACGGCGTAACATCGCCGCCTCGGCACATCGCTGCGGAAATAAGAGGGGTTACAAGGTCTCCCTGCCGACCGTAGTTGATATCGGCTCCAGCTTTCACAAACATTTTGATTACCGTAGAGTTTATGTTAGATTCTGTTAGGTTGTGAAGGGGGGTATCTCCCTTGTTGTCAGTCGCACAGGGATTAGCACCATGTTTGAGGAGAATTTCCACGAATCGCTCTGTTCTATCTGATCCACGGGGAGTACACATGTGCTGCTTAGTCCAGGCAAACAGTGCAGTCTGACCGGCATCATTCTTTGCTTCAAGATCGCAACCCGCTTCGATCAGCAAAACGCCTGTTCTCTTCCACTCCTCCATGCTGCAAATGTCCCCTCTACCCCAAATTCTGTATCCGGCGGCCGTCCAAGCATGGATTGGAGTCTGTCCCCTTCCATTCGTTGCGATATCTAAGTCAGATGGGGCCTCAAAACCGTCTAATTTGACTGATCTCCCATCCACATCGGCACCATAATGAAGCAGGATACGAACTGCCTCCGAGCTAGCGCGCTGCGCAGCTAGAAACAAAGCTGTGTTGCCCTGGCCGTCTCTCTTGTTCAAGTTTTTCAGAATCACGGGGTGTCGAAGAAGGGCTTCGAGAGTTTTCCATTGACCTGTAGCAGACGCCCAATGAGGAAGGACTGTGCTCTTTGAAGGGAGATCCAGGTTCTGTAGCAGTTCTAAGACACAAGCTGTGTGACCTAGCTCACACGCATATTGTACCGGCGTCTTCCCTAATGTAGATGGTCTCCACATCCAGTGGCCTTGGTCTTCACAGGACTTCGGAGACATGGGGTCTGCACCAGCCTCAAGTAAGAGTTGCACGACCTTGACATGGTTACCCCTCGCTGCGTGGTGAATGGGTGCTAGGCCATCAATATCGTTTATGGTAACTGAGGCTTTGTAACCTAAAAGAACAGCTAGAGTCTCAGAATGCCCATGCATACAAGCATAAGTAGCCGCCGTCCGATTACAGGAGTCAGCAAGATCCGGGTCCCTATGCTCCTTTAGGAGGTGCTGGGTATATACCAGAAGCCCAGCCTGAGCGGCGAGATGAAGTGGATGGAGGCGATCGGGGACTGTCTGGCTCTCTTTTGCGAATAGGAAGTCCTTCCAGCTTTCGAAACTGTGTCTATCATTCTGAAAGAGAGAATCCAATTGTAATATAAACTCTGGGTCATTGGCATCACACTTGGCTGCATGATAGAGTAGGTTCTGCGATGCATACTGTAAGCATGGGAAGTGGACCATTAGCTGCTTGCGGTCTGCCTCATGGTCTGCTGGCTTGGTCGGACGTGAAGGCAATGACCAGGATCTGAAACAACCAGATAGAAGATAATCCACACATAAGAGAGTGAGAGATCGATGAGTTGAAGTAGGTGTTATGACGGGGAACGAGTCGCTAGTTTCAATGGGAATTGTCGTAGTACCGCGATTGCTGTCTAAGAGGAACTCGGTAAACGAGTGGTGAATGACTTGCACGGTTTCGTTATCTAAGATCTCCAAAAGTGGGCCGCATGATGTACGTATCATGATCTTTGCATCCTGCGAGCTACTTAGCCCACTACGATCAGAGCAAGAATTGACCAAAGCTGCTAATTCCGTAACCCGAAGTGGGCGGCTTGCGTGTGTGACCCAGGAGAGTAGCCAGCATTGAAAGTGCTGGCTAGCACCAGAGCGAGAAGAATGTTCGCGCAATATGCTGACATACATCTCTTCCAGTGAGCTAGGGAGGTGTTGTAGATGTTTCTCCACTGGCAGCTCAGATCGCAGAAGTATCTGATCGAGCATGAGACGGGCATAGAGGAATAAGCCTTGTGCTTTTCGGCTGAGCCTGTCCTGGATAGTTGACCGATTCTCTGCCACAGCATGATTATCTCGCTGATTAACTACACGGTGAGCTATGTATGTAGCAATATCCTGGTCTACCATTGCCCCTGTAAGACGGATACGGTTCCGGAAGGAGCCCATAAGCGCTGTCTGAAGATGAGCTTCCGGGCGACTGGTTATTATTACCTTGGCTGATTCCGGGTTTCGTTGGCCAAGCTTCTGTAGTAATTGAAGAAAACCGTCATTCTCGATCGCAAGCTCATCTAGTGCGTCGAATAATACATATACCTTGGGCACAGTGTCAAGGCCAAATAAGAAAAGGTCCCAGAGCTCATGAAATGGAGTGCTATCCACGTTCGGGTGTTGGACTAGAAGCGTCTTTAGCCTCGCCTGAAGCAGAACACTATGATCCAAAAGCTGATACAAGCAATCTTGAACAAGTTGTCGGGGTTCGCTGTTTGCTTTGATGATTCGGCGAGCGAAGAAGAACATCACCGGTATACCTTCTTCTCTGAGGGTACAAATCAACTTGGCGGCCATGACGGACTTGCCACTGCCAGGAATGCCTTGAAGCCATAATGTGTTGATGTTCGCATCATGCCAAGCCTGGTATTGATCTGTATGGAACAGCCAGTCTCCGGTCCCTGAGGCATGAGCATTCAGATGTTTTTGATATTCACTGCCCTCCGTCTCGAACTCCGTTGGAGACAACCAGGATTTAATTTGTCCAATGTCCTGACTGGTCACTATGGAGAATGAGCTGGGATTTTGGTTGTAGGTTTAGAGCTGATGTTCGCACCGCTGTGAGCTGACTCTCCGTCTGCGGGACATCATTTAGCTTGAGCAATCCCGTGATGTATTATTACATGCAACATTGATTTAGATCACTCACCCTGTTTTTCTACGAGCACAAAATCATCGTTGTCCATGGTTGTCGTCAAGATACTGGACCGCTGCTGTTTGGATGATCAGTGCTCTTAAAATAGGAGATGAGCAGGCAGACGTGGGGCTGGACAGCTTCCGCAGCCTACCCAATACGAGTTGTGACCGGACTTTCTCCACGCGTGATCTTGGCTTAGCTCGCTTCAGTCTGCTTTTGCTATTTATGCAACAACTCTAGGTATGTTTGGAGGATGAGTAGCTTCGGTAAGATATGGTTCATGAAATGCACTATGCCCATTTACGTCATAATCATTCTGGCTCTAAATTGCGACAAAACAAGAACGTTGCCTCCTTTTGATATATCAAATATCGCGGATCATGCTCGGCTATCTATAACCCTGACAAGTTTTATGAGAGTAGTATACCTTACTCTCAGTTACATGCTCCAGTTCCCATGTTACGTGTTGCCCGCTGCTTTCAGTCAGCCGCTCCCATCTAGACCGACTTGACTAGGCTCAGTTGATGCTATCAATATCTATCTGTGTGGAGATGCTTCAGTGAGGGATGGCGTTGGTTGAGTCACATAGTCGTGGATATCAGCATGTCTTGTCGTTGTCTCTAATCTCATACTTCGTCTTGTTTCCGGTCTCCTGAGAGAAGGTAACTCAATACTGCTTGATTTAGCTCGCGGCTTCCTTCTTCGCATCTTCCTTGAGAGCCACGATCCGGTTAAGCACAACCGAGTCTTCAGTACTATCCGAGTCCATCGCCTATGTAATAGTAAGATATTAGCAACTGGTTTCTGCGCGGGTATATGGAAAGAAATCGATGAGCTTACAAAGTATGCAACACGCATAGCTTGGAACCGAACGCCTTCTGGCCCAGACTGAGTCTTTTCGCCCTCAGCCTGCGGCCAAGGAGCACGACGGCGAACCTCGTCAAATCCAGAGTTGACAAGTGCCTCAGAGTAAACCGTCTCACTGTCTGGATTGATGTCGTTGAGGAATCCACCTTCCGCGGCCATGGGGTTTTCGGACTTGAAGAGCGGGTTATGAATCCGAACGGTGACCTTGCGAGAGCCTTCCGGAACCCACTGGATATATGCTTTCGGCTTCGGAGCGTCTTTTACCAAGACGGCTTGAATCTCTGTTACCTTACCGGTAGTCGGGTCCTTGGTGAAAGAAACTGCCTTGATAGGATGGGGCACCTGGAGCAGACCGACGGTCTGACCTGGCGACAGGCGGAAGAAATCCTTGGAAGAAACTTCCCGGAAATCGGACTGGTCGATATAAACAGTCGACGTCATCTTCAACTTATAGGAACCGAACTCAGGCTGCTTTGGCGAAAATGGTAATACAAGCTCTTGTCCGTCTAGATCGCCGAGGTCTTGGATCACGACGCGAACAGGGTCTAGAACTAACATGAGGCGAGGGACCGATGTTTCGAGATAACGGCGAACCGACTGTTCGAATCGTGTGATCTGGATAGTGCTGAGTGACGTGGTCACACCTAGCTCGTTGATGAAAGAAAGAATAGCACCAGGAGGTACACCTCGCCGGCGAATACCAATCAAGGTATAAAGACGAGGATCATCCCAGCCGCGCACATGGCCCTTTTCAACAAGTTCTCTTAGAACTCGTTTACTCATGACAGTGCCGCTAACATTTAAACGGCCTAAAATGTGCGTAAGCAGGAGCTTGGCGAGGTCAATTACAGTAACAGAAACCCACCATATTCGCGCTGCATAGGCTCATAAACACCAAGCGTCTTGTTCAGCCATTCGTAGCTCTCACGGGCAGTAACAAACTCTGTTGTGCAAAGACTGTGGGTGATGCCTTCGAAGCTATCGCAGAGACAGCTGTATCCAGAGTTAGTAACCATACATCTCGAGGACTTTCATACTAGAAAAAGCACTCACTGAGCGAAGTCGTAGGATGGATAGATACACCACTTCGTGCCAGTACGGATATGGGGGGTACGGTTCTTAGGGATACGATAGGCGACAATATCCCACATTTGAGGGTTTCCGTTCGTGAGGAGCTCCTGTCGCATCCGCAAAAAGGCTGTCTGCGGCTCGTATTTTCCATCGCGCATATCACGGAATTTGGTAAGGTTGGTTTCCACATCCTGAGAGGCGTGGATGCAGTGGAACCGTGGCGATTTGCCATCTTCACCTCCACGTTGCAATTTAAGATCAGCCTCACCGCAGTGGCAGACGTAGGCGTTGCCCTGCTGAATCAACTTCTCGGCAAGGTCATACAAGCGCTGGAAGTTGTCACTCGAGTAGGTAACCTCATGAGGAGTAAATCCTGGGAGAGGTACGCCAATTAGCGGAGCGCACTAAATCCAAATCATGCGGGACACCATACCAAGCCAGCGAACTATATCCTCGATCGCATGAAAGTACTTTTCCTCCTCAGCATCCGGGTTCGTGTCATCGAAGCGAAGCATAGTCACACCGCCGTGGTACCGCGCAAAGCCGAAGTTAATTGCAATGGCCTTAGCGTGGCCGAGATGGAGGTAGCCATTGGGCTCGGGAGGAAATCTCGTTCTGACGTTTGGCGAAGGTCTCAAGTTGTAGACTTCAGCGAGGAAGCCCTGCTTAAACATAGCATCCGGATCGAGGGTAGGTTCGGCCGATTTAGGAGGCGTAGCAGCCTTTGTCTCTGGCTTGCTTGGCTGGTTCTCTTTCGCAGCCGCCTTGGAGGCCTTCTTGGCTCGCTTTTGCATTCGTTTCTTGAGCTCGCCCTTAGACACCATCTCGCCCGTCTCGGGGTCGAGCTGGAGCTTGGCAACTCCCTCTGCGACGGCGTCGGCCATTGTGGCTATCTTTGCAGGCTTTGCAAATACTGATCAGTGGTGGAGTATCGCAGATGGGAAGTTTTGTTGCGAAATCCCGCCGATGTGTGTCATGGCATCGGAACCCCGCCATGCTTGGTTTTTCCGGACCGGACACGAGGGGCATGTGTCACGTGGTCTATCAGAGGTCCCTGACCGCTAAGTATTCTCTTCTATCAACCCTAATAATAGATAAGAGATTGTACTCCGTACTCCGGCAGTATATATCCAGAGCAGTAAGAATGCCTTGAGTGGGTCAAGCACTCTGTGAGGGGACTATATTGTAGTCAAGTGAACCTTAATGATGTACTGCCTTTCCGGTAAGGCAGTACTGGGTATCCGTTGCGGCGTCTACAGGAGACACTACTATTTGAAGAACGTTGCTCACTAACTTCTTCAGAATATAATAACATGTACTTTTCCTCAAGCAAACAAAGATGCGATTTCTCCCTCATAGAGAGCCAAAGTCTGCAACCTCGCCACACTCCCTTTAACCGTCAAGATGAAAGGCTTGTCCTTCGTGGCGAAGATCAACCGCTCCGAAGAAAGCTTCACACAGTCATGACAATGTACATTGACCCTCTCAATATAAGGCGTTAAACTTTCCCTCAAAGCCTCATCGTCCAATTCCACCCCAGGAATCAGTTCCACCAGAAGAACTGGTGAGATCTGGCCATGCCCTCCAATTATCGCCGACTTCACGCTAGGATGCGCGATGATCTCTGGTTCCAGAAGCGAAGCATGCAGTCCGTCACCATGGGCTAGATATACGTAGTCATCGCTGCGACCGATAATCTTCCATAGCCCTTTATGCACTGGATGCTCGATCCATAGATCATCTGTTCCGAAGGATTCTCGATCTGGGTAGACTTGGAAGATCTGCTGCATCGCGCATTCGGGACGACGCACAAATACGAGTTCATGCAGGTCGTTCATGCGGTGTTGGAATTCTGCGCCTGAATGCTTTTGGAAGGAGAGGTAATCCCACGCGTCCTTATTTTGATGGATAGCTGTAAAGTACCCGCCTGCTTCGGTGCTGCCGACACAGGGAACCACTTGAGTGTAAGGTGCAAGTAAATTTCCTGATTTAGCTGAGAGGGGAGCTCCAGCATAGTGGATGTATTTTAGCTCGCGTAGCGCTTCAATACCTTCAGGAAGGAGGCAGAGTTGGTCAATAAGAGCGGGCATGAGAAGTGCACCGTCTATCCGGCCGTAGCGGAAAATGTCGATAAGAAGTCTGGGAGTGGGAGGAGCTGGAGGCCCAATAACGGATGTCATATTCACGAACCCAGTCATGGCAAGACTCATCAACATGCCAACAAACTATATTTTTCAGTATGTATTCGGGATTAATAAAAGCACTGAGATTTAGAACTTACATGCAGTGAGGGCAAGGGAGTGTACCATCTTCGCTGGGCATATTGATGAATATGAGTTTCTTCAATGTCCGGCAAAGAGGCTGCAGTATCAGCACCAGCCATCATTTGGTGTGTATAGGTGATTGGCTTGGGGTTTCCTGGAAACGAGTTAGTGTCTGATCTTAATCTATCAAATGATTAATATACCTGTTGTGCCCGAGGTGTGAAACACCAGCCAGGGATCATCTTTCCCTTCATCCCATGTCTTACCATAAACAACTGGCGATGCTGCATCATCTCGGAGAAACTCCTCAATTCCTGGTACCGTGATACTTTCAATATGCGGTGCCTTTTGTAGAATAGCATCTACAGGACCAGCCATTTCCACCGGCCTGAGATACAATTTACAGTTCTTCTTTTCCAGAATACGCAGCTGAGCCTCCGGTGTGATCAGCGGCGAAGGAAGAACCATCTAGATCTTGATCAGCTTATCTGGCATTTTTTGGTGTCTTTTAGCAAGGCTGGATAACATACCACTTTCTGCAGCTTTGCCACAGCTACTGCAAGAATCGCATATCGCAGATCCTTGGGACCAGCATATGCAAAACATTGAAAGGGCTCCGAGGTGGCTGGAAGAGCCTGGCTTAGCCACTTAGCTGCATGGTTCGCTGCGTTGTTTAGCTGCTGGAAGGTGATATCCTGGTACCCCGCGGAAAGATCCTGGTCGTTGATGGGGAGCGATATCCAGGGATTAGTGTTAGTGCCGTCTTGGGCTCGGTTCTCGATGACAGTGGCTAAGATACGTTTGCCGTGGGTAACACCAGGCAGTGGGAAAGTAGCAGAGACCATGGCTCTACGTAGATATTATTGTAAGAGTATGGATAGTCAGGGAAATCATTCAGTGGGGAGATAGGGAACAGGGATGGGGGCGAAAGAGGGGGAGTGCCTTTGTCTTTATATAGTGCAGTGGACCCCTTTGGAAAGCCAAATAGAATAGTATTAAATTAAAGCTGAAAGTTACTTCCGAACCATTCCGGAGTTGTAACTGTACATGTTCTCTTGTGTTTACTATTCGTTCATTATTCATGCATTGCCCTAATCCCATGTCTGTGATTACTCCCGCAATCCCACCAAGGATTAATATTTACAACCAAAAACAGCACACATATATACATATCACATATTACCACTGGAAGGATTTACCTATTTACTGCCGGTCGTTGTAGGCCCTGGATACTTGCCCGGTTTAGATCTCTATCAAACGATTTGAGCGGGATATGTCCTTGCTTCGCGTAGAAGTTCATCTCATACCCTTTCCCATCCTCTATAGTGAAAGTTCTCTCAACTGTGACGCCGCTTTCATGATGAGTTGTCTTGAACTGTTTAAACCACCCAGGTAGTTTTCGCAATAGTGGACGCAGGCGCATGGTGCACGCAGCGGCCATATACATGCCGCTTTCAACTATTGTCCAGCTCATTAACTCAACATCCGCCCCTAGACAAGAAAATGCAGTTAGCCTAAAAATTACTTAAAGTCTAGAGGAGGGTATACATACACGTAGGATCTGTCGTAGACTGTTCTTGCGACGTGAAGAAGGAGGCGGTTCGGAAGCAGGACGCAATCAAGCCTCTGCATTTGCATTAGGGCATGGAAGAACATATCAACGGGGTTTGTTTTCCTTAAGAAGTACTCACATGCTACCAGAGAGAAAGACCAATGAAATAGCCACTCTCTTGGCGATTGAGGCTTGTAGATTCCAGACTGTGTGCGCGGGGAGCACCATAATGGCAACGTCGCCGACTATATTTAAAATTCCGCTCAACTTGAAGAACAAGAAGAGATTGATGCATGTTCCGTTGCCCGTACGATCCCAGAAATATGCGATTGGCCTGCATTCCATGGCACCGGCAATTGTCTGCGAGACGAGGAAGAGGACCATGTATACCATCAGAAGAACGGTGCATTTTCGAGCAACACCTGGCGTAAAGATGGTATAGAGTAGGACTAAAACCGAGAGTCGCGAGAAGCAGTTGGAGTATGCCGTGACCCAGCTGAGCGAGTAGAGCAGTTTTCCTCGTACAATTACGATATTCGGGTCTTCGGTCATCAGTGCCTTAACATGGCGACCGGCCCCACCATGAGTGACTGCGACTGAATAATCCATTTTTATCAGCAAAAGGGGCCTATGGGGAAAAACATGGAGCGAAAATACAAAAAGGGGTCAAAACTTACGATAGCCACAAATACAGGATGCTAACGACAGGAGATATGCCGGGAGCAGCAGGATATCTTCGAGGCCAGTCTTCACATTCGGCAGACTGCGGACATATAGACGAAGAGCCAACAGTATGGTTGTAACCGCCAAGATGATCGATGACGCTGCGACGAGTCGATTTGAGATATTTTCCTCTAGATACTGGGATGAGATTTGTTCTCTTGGTAATGGTGTGCCAGGCATGATGTCATCAGAGTCCTCTTAACACCCACTTCTGAGGGAGAAGAAATATACAGTGTAACTATACATAGGAGCTCCTTTCCTTGAAAAAGAGAAGAATAGAAGACAAGTCGGTCAGCTTGGTCCAGGATAGACATAATAATGATTATGCAGCTGTCGACATTTGCCGCACACTCCAGAGCCAAGCGCTTACATGCACGTTCACAGCCCCATACTATCAGGGATCGGGGCCGTCACATCAACGCAAAGCATGGGCTGTGTATGCATGGTACCGTCCCATCTTAGTTCCTGCAAGGCTCGTACATGTAGCTGCAATGCAATGAAGGCAATATTCCTTGTTTGAAGCATGATGTGAGGGGTTAGCTACATGCACCAACGCACGGGAAAACTGTCTTGGGAAAATGTCTCTGCAATATGGTGCTATGTCGATCCTAATCAGCAGTAATTGGAGGCCGTACTATTTTGCCGGCGGAGGGGTAAATGAGCGCTACATTGCATAACAAAACTGCGCTAGTATGATCCTCGTATTGACTATCGATCTATGAGGTTAATACTCTAGTCAGCAATGGGTCGTTGGAAGCTTCTTGATCCTCATTCCTTGACACAAACTATTGCCTTTGTATGTACTAGTATTACTCCGTACAACCTGGTTGCAATTAATAAGATTGCCTGCTATGACTGTGGTATCCTGACTAGCGCATTTACCAACAGCCAGGCCTGATGGCTGGATATTCTCTACTCGAACGTCTAATCTGCAGCCACTTTGGGGGCCAAATCACCTCTGCAGGAATGCCCACGAGGTAGAATGAGGATACCCTGTACTCAAATGAGCCTTCAACGATCGCTTTGCGCACTGAGCTCAGCCAGCCCTACGAGTTACAAGCATGAGGATGCATCCCGTGCCACAAACAAGCCCTGGACGTTGCTTACTGGTACAGGCTACCGCAATTTAGTAATTTTCCAGGCCACTATTCCGTGTCTATTTGCATTAATCAAAATAAATTAGAGTAATAAAAAAATTTATCACGTAAAATCTCACGTTAGAAAATTGGCACTTCCAGATTGTTTCCGCCCCTTGACCCCTCCCAGCGACCAGGGTGGTAGATTTCCGCCGAAAGATAGGACGTTAAGCTGAGTTGACCTCGCTTGAATGCACAGGCAATGTAGGTCTGGACTCCACACCCCTGGCCTAGCGAGCGAAACGAGGCGTATTGCTCTAATGCCTTGAGGAAGCGATCATGGTACGGGGAGTGTCCACTGCGACGTTGCAGAAACTCCACCAGACCCACGGCAATCGCATGATCACTTTGGCCGTAATGGCGTACAGGAATGTATACCTTGGTTTCAGGCTGTTGATTACCAAGCTTAATATCAAAATTATAGAGCACCCCCGAAGTCTCGTGTGATTTCGACGGTAGCTCCTGGCTACATGGGAAATCCGCAGGGAGACCAAGGACGAGAGACCACAGCTCCTGTAGTTGCTCCAGGGCAGTATCGTCCCAGGACGATACCCTTCCACCCGCGGTCAGTGTATTTTTGACGCTTGTAAAGCTGGTCGAGGAACTCCGAAAGTAAATTTTTAGCTTGGATGCGGATGGATCAACACAGTCGACAGCGACGCCAATAATATGAGCGGGAGTGCCAATCTCTTCTTGATGTCGCAGGAAGCCCTGCAGCGGGGGATAAGCCGACAAATCGGAGAACTGTGGTAGCGTCCGAACGGCGTCGTCGAGAACAGGCAATCGTGACTGATCGGTCTGTTCCGCTTTTACCGGGACTAAATACATTTTGCACATTTGTCGACCATCTCGACCGAGGTCGAAACCAATGAAAACGGAGGAGGGACTGGACCTAGACCCATAATTTCCGGCCGCTACCTTGGCGGGAGTGTCCTGATAAAAAGCACGGGCGAAGTGGGTGAACCATTGCCAATCGGCGGCGGGCAGATGGCGCCGGAGGTGATCGACGTATGCCACCGGAGCTTGATGGTTATATGGGTCCCATTCCGTCCCTGCGAGAGGGCCGATTGGCTCAAAACTATATCGGATGGTTGGTCGTTCCCCGTCCCAGCTCCAACTGTATTCAAGTGGAGAATAATCATCTGTCATGAAGCTTTTCCACCGAGGCGCCTGGCCCTGGATAGGACGTGCACCTAAGGCAGGCGCAACGCTTTGGGAGACGAAACGGAGGTGTTCTTGTAGCGTGGCAGCCTCATATTCAGCGCCTCCCATGAGCGTCTTCAGTGCAGTTCCCACAGCATTTTCCCAGAACTGCGAATCGACATATGACTCGTCGGCAAAGAACGTTGTCTCCTTCGGCTCTGTGGCAATCGCCGTGGAGATGTGGTTCTTCTGGCATGAGATTAGTAGTTTGTCTTGAGTATGTCGGGGAACAAAGAGACATATGATGTACCAGAACGATGTAAGGGCTCAACCGACGGCGAAGTTGAAACAACCTGGTTGAGCCAGAGGCGATGATTCTACTCCCCCCTAGAACAGGTGCCATAGTTGATCGTAGTGTCTCATAAGAATGAGGATTGGTCTGGAAATATAAATAGAGAGACTAAGACCTCCCAGTCACGTCCAGGATTTAGCTTCATTCATATCTAGCTGCTATAATACCGATGCTATTGGGCACACTGTTCAGATAGCGCCGGTCGTATTTGGCTTGGAAAAATGACGGCCGAAACGGGGTTTGTCCCCACTGTGTTCTCTCTTTCGTCATGGGGTGCTTACTCGTGGGTATGGGCTGCGGGTGCTGGGCTTGTGGCGATATTTGTGCTCTATCTTACACAAGGTATTGCTCGTCGCAGATTCGCCTACGCTCATGGGTGTCAAGCACCACCACGCTATGCCCACCGGGACCCTATTCTGGGGCTGGACTCCTTGCGAGATTCCATGCAGGCGAGGAAATCCGACAGGTATTTTCGCAGAGAGCAGCAACTACACCACGTCTATGGTAACACATTCATGTCGCTGCTGTTGGGCAGCTGGATGGTGAATACGATTGAGCCAAAGAACCTGGAAGTCCTCTTTTCTACTAAATTTACCGATTACGAGGTTGGATACCGGCGTCGGAATGCTTTTGCCCCTTTGTTTGGCAAGAGTATCTTCCAGAGCGATGGAGCTCGTTGGCAAATATTACGATCACAGCTACAATTATGTTTCTCGCGAGTGCAAACCTCGCAGTTGGGGCTTCTGGAGAAGCACTGTCAGAGTCTCCTGGCAGCTCTCCCTCCTGACAACCAGAAGTTCGACCTGGCCCTTTTTCTCCATCGCTTTGCCGCCGATGTTTCAACAGACTTCCTTTTCGGAGAATCAATCAACTCCCTTGAGAACCCTCGGAACTTGGATGGTGGTGCCTTGAAGGCCTTCGCCGACACCCATAGCACCTGCGAGCTTCGATGGCTACTGGGATCTATGTCATGGATTTGGCCTCAGCGTACATTCATGAAAAATGTTCGCTTGACTCACCGCTTCATCCAACGATACGTTGATGCGGCTTTGCAACGTGAAGTCACGCCCCCAGGCAAAGCTTCAGATCAGCAAAACGAGCAGCGAATTCTGTTCATCGACCAACTTCGACAACGAACGCAAGATCCTATCGCACTCCGGGATGAGCTAACGACATTATATTTTGCAGGGACCGACGCCCCTGCGGCTTTACTTATCAACCTGTTCTTTGTGTTCTCCAAGAGGCCAGATGTGTGGGATCGCGTACGCTCTGAGGTCCAGTCACTGGGAGGGAAAGCTCCCGATCTCCAACAGCTCAAGGGGCTTCGATACGTGCAAGACTGCGTCCGCGAATGTAGGTTAACAATCTTCCTTTTGACTCCGATGGTATCATGAGTGTATTTGACGATTAACTCTCTCTACCTAACCACCCAGGTCTTCGCCTTTATCCGCCCCAGCCCTCAAACTCCCGTGTTGCCGTACGAGATACCATCCTCCCCACCGGCGGCGGTCCAGATGGAAGTTCACCCGTGATGGTGCCAAAAGGCATGATGGTTCACCTTTCAGTGTATGCCCTTCACCATCGGAAGGACCTCTGGGGTGAGGATGCGGATGAGTTCCGTCCGGAACGATGGTCCTATGAAAAGCAAACTTGGGTGAGAGACTCTAAATCCTTGTGACTTCTTTGCAATATTCTAACTCATGGGCGTTATCATCGGAATAGAAATATATCCCGTTCCTCGGAGGTCCCCGCAATTGTGTAGGCAGTACGTTGTCCTCCTATCTCATATAAACACTCACCTTATGATCCCGGGCTAACATATCCTACCAGTGGACTTCGGTCTAAACGAAGTGGCGTATGCCGTGGTACGAATGGCGCAAAACTTCCAGACCATCAGCAGTGTCGATCCAGATGAATGGGTTGAAGGGTCCAGTATCGCGCTGGAGTCGAAGAACGGCGTTAAAGTGGTCATGTGCCGGGATGCATAAGATTGTAATTAGCAAGGGCCTAGACAATATCCCTCCTATAGGAATAAATAACAAGGTGAGTCTGGGCACAGCAATATGTACACATGGAAATGATTACTATTTAGTGGTTGGACCGATAGGGTAAATTCCACTCCACTGTTGACGCTAATGCAGGATGCATCCACTGGTTTAGTGCTGACATTTCAAGTTATGTTATAGGAATGTTTATTAAAAGCCCCCTTCTTCGTGATTTGGCCCCCACGTGCAATATAAAAAGTACTGAAGGCTCAAGAGGTATAAATGAACCCACGACGATCATTTGCCTATTCAAGCACTTGCGAGCGACGCGATGCTACCATGCCAACTCATCCTTCCGCGCCGCAGGAGTTAAGGTACTTTTCGATTCTGATCGTCGGTTAGAGAGTTTCGGAGAAGATTGGCCGTGCCTCTTGGCATTGACTGGACTTTCTTGATTAGCTTGTTACTGGCTTCTTTTTTGGTGGTATTTAATTTAGTGGTTATGCGTTTTTGCCTGCATGTTTTACGAGGTAAGCCGTTGATTACACCATAGAGATTGAAATGGGAAAGTCATTCGATTTCCATACTTCACTGGTGCTGCAGCAATGGAGTCTGCTGAATGAATTGCTTCGCGGTGCTGCCGGCGATTTGGTCCTCAATGGGACCGGACTAGATATTCCTCATGTGGTTTATATTGCCAGGTAAGAAATCCCGGCTTCACCGTTCACTGTGCTCTACTCTAATCTATTTCAAACCCTATAAGGTATGCAGGCAATGTGAGCATAGATCCGACTTCTTACGAATCAATCAATCAGAGCCAGGCTGCCATTGCCAAGAGCCTTTCCAAAGGCGATGTTATCTACGGTATGTTCAGTCCAACTGTTTTTGGAGCCAGTGAAGAATGAATCCCTGACTAGCTAATCCAGGAGTGAACACCGGGTTCGGAGGCTCTGCGGATATCCGTGCAAACGACGTCTTAGCACTCCAGCGCGTCTTAACCCGCGAGCTGAGCTATGGCGTATTACCCCCGGGTGCGCGTGATCCTCGCCCGTCTTCTGATCACCACAAATGGGTATATCAGGCGTTCGACCTGAGTCTCGAACATGCAGCCGAGTCTCAGCACCTGCCCCTTCCCTGGGTGCGTGCGGCAGTCTTACTGCGTCTGAATTCGCTGGTCAAAGGCCACTCGGGCGTCCGACCCGTTATCGTAGATCGTTTACGGGATCTTCTTTTGAAGAATATCATCCCTATGGTTCCCATGCGGGGGAGTATCTCAGCCTCGGGAGATTTGAGTCCTATCGCTTATATCAGCGGCGTACTTCAGGGAAAGCCAACAATTCGGGTCTTCCGTCCAGGCATTGGACGAGATGTATATGCTGACGAGGCTCTTGCGGAGGCGGATGTAGAGCCGATATCCCTGACTGCAAAGGAAGGTCTCGCTATTGTCAATGGAACGGCAATGTCGGCGGCTTGCGCCACCGTCGTGCTGCACGATACACACCAGCTAGCAATGTTAAGTCAGATCCTGACGGCAATGACAGTCGAAGCACTACTGGGCTCACCGGAGAGCTTCGACCCTTTCTTCGCCGAGGTGCGTCCGCATCCAGGACAGATCGAGAGTTCACGAAACATCCGGGTGTTCTTGCATGGGTCTCGCCTCGCACTGCAGAAGGACGGCAAGGACGGTTCGCTCCGCCAGGATCGATATTCGATTCGCACCGCGGCGCAATGGATTGGCCCCGTTCTCGAAGATCTGCTACTAGCCCATCAGCAAATCAGCATCGAGTGCAACTCAGCTACCGACAACCCCCTCGTGAACGGCGAGGGACAGTTCCTGCACGGAGGCAATTTCCAGGCTAAGGCTGTCACTTCTTCCATGGAGAAGAGTCGCCAGGCCATCCAAGCGATCGGTCGCATGCTCTTCACCCAGTGTCAGGAGATGATCAATCCCGCGACCAGCTGGGGTCTGCCGCCGAACTTGGTTGCGGACGAACCCAGTCAATCCGGCATCTTCAAGGCCATTGACATTTACATCTCAGCCTTGACCTCCGAGTTGGGGTTCCTGGCGGGTCCCGTTAATCATGTGTACAATGCTGAGCTGGGCAATCAGTCATTGAACTCACTAGCTCTGATCTCCGGTCGATACACTGCGACGGCCGTGAGGGTCCTCACGGAGCTTGTCGCGGCGCATCTCCTCTCCGCATGTCAGGCGCTAGATCTCCGTGCCATGCAGTTACAATTCTTAAACGGAGTCAAGACCGAGTTCTTCGCCCGGGTTGTCTCAATGGTGGAGAAGCAAGGCCCAAGCACCACAGACGCCAAAGAGAACCTCCAAGCCACACTATGGGCCCATCTCCAGAAAGGACTAGAGCAAACCGTCTCAATGGACAGTATAGACCGGTTCCCCCACATCGCTAAAACAATGCGCGTGCCCATCTTGGATTGTTTGCCTTCTCAAAATGTCGTTCTGGAAGAAATGCAGTCGTTCATTGACCAGCTCGGTCCCTGGCTCCACGAAGCTTGGTGTACTAACCGGGAGGCCTATCTGGTTCATGGTGATGCCAGCCCCGTGTTGGGAGACGGGTCTAAGAAGATGTACCAGTTCGTGCGGAAGACTCTTGGGGTGCCGATGTTGTGTACGAAGAGGATTTTGACGCCCACTGCGGAGGCCATGGCTGCTGGGCAGGTGGAGGAGGCGCCTACGGTGGGCGGATATACAAGCCTTATTTATCGGGCAATTCAGCGAGGTGAATTTTTGCCGGTTATTCAGGAGCTGCTGGAAGAGTGTTTGACGAAGGAGGAGCTGGAGCGGTAGTCTCATTCTATATTTTGGCAAATCCGCGCCGTATCAACGTAGACTATATGTTAAGACTAGAATAAATATATACCATTATTTTCTCAAATAAAGAGTCGAATTAATTTCTAGTAGATATTAGCATCATCATCATCATCGTTATCCTTCCACCACAAAAGCGAACATAAATCGATAATATCTCTCGCAAGCAGACAGAATGACAGAGTGAATAGGGCAAACAAGTCACATGCCAGGATAGGGTGTAATAAACTCGAACCAAACAATACCGTAAGAAAACAGGAGCTCCAACATCCCGGCATACTCAAATATACATCCCAGTCAAGCACTAAAAAGCAATGATACTCCCGAGGTCTTACTCAAGTCTTGGCACGTGCCGTGCTCACTTTGGTTCATGATTATACTTCTTCTACCCTTTCCTTCTTCTCCAAAGTATCTCCATTGTGCTTTATCCCAGCTCCTACAAGTAACCCAAAGGAAGGATACAACACCCACCATGTCCTCCTTCCCCTTCAAAATAATCGAACATATCATCCCAGGCCAACACATCCGCGAATCCCCCCGTAGCATCAAAGGCCGCCAAGAGACGCCCATAAAAATCGCCATAAAACAATACATCCCCAACGACGCCGACAGGCCAGACCCAGTCCCCGAGAATGCAATTACCATAATCGGGGTACCCGGAAACGGGTCCCCGAAGGAAATCTACGAGCCTTTATGGGAAGACCTCTACAAGCAGCTGAAGAAGCTCTCTGTGCCGGTGCGTGGGATTTGGGTGGCGGATACGTCGAACCAGGGTGCTAGTGCTATTTTGAATGAGGATGTTCAGGGGGATCAGAGTAGGTTTTGGATTTGTGTTTTGGGATGAGGGGATTTAGCTAATTGGATCGGTCTTTTCAGCTAATTGGTATGATCACTCGCGGGATCTGTTGCATATGGTTAATCATTTTCGGGATGAAATGCCCAGACCGATTATTGGTGTTGGGCATAGTATGGGTTGTGCTCAATTGTAGGTCAATTCCTTGGAGCCAGTCGTATAATAATGCTAACCGACATGATACAGGGTCAATCTTTCAATCATCCACCCACGTCTACTATCAACCCTGGTCCTAATCGAGCCAGTCATCCTGGAAGTAGCCTTCGGCGGCCCCAACCCTGCCATGATGGCCAGTCGCCGAAGGGACCTGTGGGAATCACCCGAAAAAGCTGTCGCCTCTCTCACCAAAGGCCTAGCTAAATGGGATCCCCGAGCTCGAGACCGCTACCTCCGCCATGCACTCCGCCCGGTGCCCACCCGGCTCTACAACCCAGCCACAGACCCCAAAGTACCCCCCACAGCAGTAACACTAGCAACAACCAAGCACCAAGAATCCTGGAACTTCTTCACGCCGAACCTCGAACGCGAGGAACTCGATCGACTCCTCTTACCAGACTGGGACGTCGAGAAAGAGCGACCGTATTTGTTTTCCAGGCCGGAATGTTGGTCTGCCATGCGGAATCTGCCGTACGTGCGGCCGAGTGTGCTCTGGGTGTTTGGGGGGAAGAGCTTTCTTTCTCTCCCAGATGCGCAGGAATCGAAGATGCTGACTACGGGTACGGGGACCGGGGGGAGTGGTGGGGTGGCTAAGGGGATGGTTGAGAAGGCTGTGCTGCCGAACGGGGGGCATACGCTTGTGTTTGAGCAGGTGGATTGGTGTGCTGAGAGGGTTGCGGATTGGACGCAGCGGTGGTTCCGCGGTTGGTTGGAGGATGAGAAGTTTTGGGAAGAGTATCAGAGTCGGGGTTCTGATAAGGAGGGGGTGAGGATGTCGGAGGAGGCGTTTCAGATTGCACAGATGCCTGTGGGGACGAAGAGGGGGGAGAAGCCGAAAGCGAAGTTGTGATGTTGGTTACCAGATGATGCTATCATATAGGACTGTGTAAAGAACATATTTGAGTATGTGAGAGATCGTGTTAGTACTAACATCCTCGTGAAGATGAAGAGTTTCATAAACTCAAATATACTAGAGAAGTCAATAATTTTCGTTTGCGCTTTGGCTAGAAAGTTGACCAATCAACCCCTATGGAATTGTAGGAAGCAAACAACGAAAGTCAGCTAATAAAATCCACCTTAAAAGAGCATCTTCTTATATGGGAGTCATCCCACAGACACAGCTCATTCTGACAAACCGTTGGCCCGCCGGGGCTTAGACTAACGCCTGATCTCCGGGTTGCCTAAGGCCTTCCACTGACCCTAGAACCAACCGTGATGAAGCTGTGGGGCCACCCATTTCGCCCCAAGACATTTAGTCGCGGGGATAAGACGGAGACAACCACTTAGACCAGTGAAACTGGCGAGCTGGTAAGCACTAGCTGTTGACGATACGAGCGCGTGAATAGTGCAAGACCAATCCGTTGATGACGTATCCGCAATATGGCTTGGTAATTGGAGACGGCCTAAGGTGATAGGAATACACTCTCTTGGGATATATAGATAAACTACCTCCTCTGTCTTGGTTGTCCAGCCGCACTTAAGAAATCTGAAAGCGAAAGAAACCATGGCCGACTCTCAGCTTGCTAGTCTGGAGGCCTTTCTCCTGGCCCATCCTAGTATTAAATACACAGCACCCTCGTCATCAGAGTTCTCCACCGTGTGTAAGGTATGGAATATGGCCCGTCCAGACACCCCGCTTGCCGTCGTCCATCCCCAGAGCGCAGAGGATGTGAGTGTTTTGGTGCAATTCGCCAAGTCCAAGGGACTCAAATTCACCATCCGCGTCGGCGGCCACAACATGGAAGGCCGGGCTCTTGTGGATGGCACCCTCGTAATCGATCTTCGGGCGCTTACGGGGGTCAAGATAGCCGAAGATCGCCAATCGGCGACAGTAGAAGGAGGAATCCTTCAAGGAGAGCTCGGCAGCAAATTATGGGCCGAAGGACTTGCCACGCCGACGGGGTCAATACCCTGCGTTGGCTACGTCGGGTGGGCAATGTATGGAGGATATGGACCCTTCTCGTCACACTGGGGACTGGGGGCGGATCAGATTCTTGGTGCGACGATTGTGAATCATGATGGAGAGATCATTAAGGCGGACAAGAAGCTCTTGAGGGGCATTCGTGGGGCGGGAGGCGTGTTCGGTGTTATTGTTGATCTGACTATCAAGGTGTATCCACTCAAAAATGTAAGTGGTTATAAGTATCACTCTGGCGAATCGATAGGTGCTGAATCTCATCCAGTTTCTGGCTGGTGCAATCCTGTTTGATTCCCAGCATATCAGCAAGGCCTTTGCCGATTTTAACACCGGATACCAAAAGTTATTACACAATGGCATCCCGAAACAGCTAACCGTCCAACAAGCGGTATTCAACGCCCCTCCTGGACGCGTCTTCGCCGTTCTTGTCGCCTGGAGTGGTGAAGACATCGAAGAGGGCAAACGCTGGAGCAACCAGATCGCAAGCCTGGCACCGCTACTCATGAGCACAGTCGCGGAGACTACAATCCCCGAGTGGTTCACCGGAAATGCAGCCTTGGTCCCGTCCCATGTATACGGGTCCAGTCGTACACTTAATCTGCACAACGTTACGCCCGAAGTCGCCGAGGCAATCGGACGCAATTTAACGACGCTCCCGTCCGATCCAGGCACCATGATCTCCGTCCATCAGCTACGAGGCCCCTCTGCGGCGCCGAAAGACAACTCGGTTTTTGCTACCAGAGAGCCGCACTACATGCTCGAGATCCTTGGGTTTGCAGCGGTAGAGGACCGCAAGGGGGAGTCCGAGAAATGGGCGTCTGATATTGCGGAGGCGGTCTCGAAGACCGACGCAGGGAATATTCTTCCCACCACGTATATTTCTCTTTATTCTGCTCCAGAGCATGCAGTTGACCCGCTGACTCAGTTCTATGGCTCTCACGTGGAAGAGATTCTTTCGTTGAAAAAGGAATATGACCCTAAGGCCGTCTTCCATTGGACTGTGCCTCAGTTAGAATAATGCTTCCATATGAGGGTTCCTCCCCTCGCGGTAGCAAATGGATGATATGTCATTTGCATGCAGCTGCATCGTATGCTCTGAGGTTAGGTTCCTTTGAAACTATTGCAGGTTGATTACTCACTGCCAGCCCTTGTGTGTCCCCAGTAAGGCGGCAGCGGCCAGAACTGAAAAGCTACAGTGGCCGAGGTCCAAAAGGAACAGGTACGTATACGTACATGTATATAGTTCATAGTTCTCGTCCACATTTCTCTACGCAATAGTATATAACACAGAATTTAATCGTCGTAGCAGGTCATCCTAGATTTGATGTTCCTCAAGACCCATGCCCTTCCCGATCTTTCGTATAAGAGCTCGCTTCAAGAAGGCCTCGCGGGCTAACCCGCGCGTGTGCCGCGACCATGTCTCTACCCCGATCACGCCCTTAACATGAGCAGTTTGTAGGGCATAGATGGCCTGCTGAATACCGCGTTCTTCTGCTACCAAGTCGTAGAGTTGCTTGCCTACAACTGTTGGCGCAACGAGGACCTCGTCAATCGGAGGAAGTCCAGACGGTACTGGGTCCGAGCTCGACTGTGCAGCGGATGATGATATGCGACTTTGCGCATCGGCAATGACAGCATCGGCGCGGTGGAGGGACTGTTGCAGGATGGAGGTATTGGACTGGAGGCTTGAATTGAGGGTATTTAGTGAGGAGATCTCGCCTTGTAGGGTGGCGATCGCTGCGTGCAAAGAGTCCGACTGTGACAGCAGAGATCGTGCCGCGGATTCAGTTTGCGACACATTCGTCTGCAGCGTCTCGGCCAATACCTTCGACACAGCGTGTAGCAGCGCATCCTTTTCTGGGTTGGGGGGAATTGGCGGCGCAGGTCCTGACGCGAATGATGGAAGCTCAACCTCAAAAGGTGAAGTCAGAAGATCAGGAGTTTCGGCCTTGGGCTTCCCCGCTGGTTGGGTCGCTGAAGCTGGTGGCTGGAAACTGTGATGAGATGCCTGTTGAGGCGTTTGCGGTGGCGGCATCTGCTGGTATCGGCTATTGGTTTGGTGGTGTGTCGGGCGATCGGGAGAAACTTGCTGAGGGATGCCAAAGGGTGGCTGTGGCTGAGATCCACGGGGGAACTGCTGCGGCACTGCGCCAGGTGGCGCTCGGTTGTCAACTTGGGAAGGTAGGTGGCCTTGTGCATAGGCTGGCATTGGATGTGCCATGGAGTGCTGCTGCTGAGGATATCGATGCGGTGGGGTGAGGCCTTCCATAGAGCCACTTTGTTCTGGCGGATACTGTGATGGGCGACCTCTAGGGGTGCTAGTACTCGGATGGGGTCGAGGCGGCCACCGAGGATCCTGTTCCTTCGGCGGCAGTGGAGGCAGAGGCGATGAAGAGGTATTCTGCGCTGCAGGAATCGGTTGCCGTTGCTCAGCAGAGGCCAATTGTCCAGGCTTCGGAGGCGGGGGAGGTGGCACTTGAGCTGTCGGCGCTGGCGAAGGTACACTCTGGTTCAGTGGGGAGCTCGACGAGGATAATCCGAGTTCTGCAGGGAGTGGAGGTAGAGGTGGTGGTGTTGGTGTTGGCTCGGGTTGTTGTGGGCGTGGTGGTACGTGTTGCTGTCTGTATCGGACCGGTGGCTCCTTTGCAAAAACCTCACGGAGTATAGATACGAGATCTACAAGGGTTGATCTCTTAAAGGAGTGTACTGTCAGTAAATTATCCCACCAAGTCTTGCGAAATCAACGAACCTCCCATGCCTCCGCCCAATGTGCCAGGTAATGATGATATACCCTTCCCTCTAACGTCACATGTTGGCCAACGCGAACCGCCATATCCTGAGTCGGAGTCACGTAGACAATCGGCGGTTCTCGAGGGTAAGTATTGGGGACCCATAGTGATATGGGAAACTTGTACACAGTGCCGCGAAAGGTGACGGGTACCGTGCCGGTGAGTTGCAGTAGGAGAGCCGAGAAACCATTTTCGTATGCTAAGCACAGTTAATATCCAAGGATATTCGCCAGGTTATCGGGGATATCACGGACTGTAGACTTCGGTTCGTGGAGACAGGGAGGGATACTGAGCAAGCACGGAGGCCACATCATAGTAGGTGCGATTGGGGTCCTGATACGTCTGCCGGGAATCGTAATGATCCTGCGCTGGGTCAGTACCTTGCATTGGAGGGTGAGATAAAGGGAATGAAGTATACTCGAATCAACACGCTGTATAGCCAGTTGAGCGTCCTCTGCGGCACCGTCGCCATGTCGAAGGAGCTGATAGATGAAGTGCATGGCGATCAAGGTTGTGTCATTGAAGTGGGAAGGGAAACTCCGCAGGTCGCATTCCCCCGCATATTCTTGGCACGAATGGCAGAACGAACCCCCGTGACATTAAAATTAAATTATTTAGAGTTATTATGACTCCATGTCTTTACGAACATCAAAGAAACGGCAGATAACGTATTACAAAATTTCAGCTATGCTAGTATTAGATGAAGGAGCGCTGGAGTGAAAATAGAATTAACCCAAGGAAAATTAGCAGACTCCTCTCCGCATTACAGACCTCAAATGTTTCGGAACACGACCTGAGTCGCGCCTTCATCCGATCGACTCTAAAGCCTCTGGCAACTATGAACCGACACATCGTGCTCCACAGAGATGCCGTGCCCCTGTTCTAGATCATACTGTCTTCTGACAGAGCTTTGATCCGCATAGCACACCGTGCTTGACTTGTTACTTGGATAGGTCATGGCGACGGCAGTGTCCGTGGATGATGTTTGATTGCTCCTCGTGCCGTTCGAGTCGGTGAGGCGATTCCACAAGGCTCCACGAGATGGAGAATTGTCGGTGGAGGATGAGCGAGTAAGGGAGACACCAGCCCAGATGGAGGATAGCGGCAGAGAGATGGTGACTAGGGTCATAATGTTCGAATTAAGTTCGGGGACCGAGACCACATATTGAAGAATCGAAAGTAACGCTAAATCGTTTAGTTCACACACGCGGCTCATGCTGGTATAGATACGGAGGACATACCTGGAACGGTCAAGGTCTGGCAACCCATGACAAATATCACTTTCATCGGCCCGAAGTCCCTCACCCCGAGTCTCCTTCGCTGATGGATAGCGAATCCGAGCTTAATAATGAAGATACTGCAGAAGAAGCAGATACTAATGGTGATGACGATATTTGTAGCGCTTTCAAGCCAGAGAAGTGACAGTGGGGTAACAGTTTGGACAATTGTCTTGCAGTTTTCAACCATGTATCCTAGACGAAACCCGACAGGAATAAGGGCAACCAAGATCGACACGCAAAGGAGAACGGTTCGATACCGGCGTCTGAGATTGGCACAGACGACCTGGACCTGGAGCACAAGCGATGTCTCAATGCAGACCAAGAGAAGAGTTGTAAGAACAACCCCGAGGATAGAGTTGGCGTACGCGGAAGTGGGTGCCCTAGAATAATCACTAGAGAAGTATTGATATGCTTTCACGAAATCGGTTGTGAAGTAGATCATGTGGCAGAGGAGGCGGCCCATGTTTAGCAGCAAAGCACCGCCGTTGAGGAAAAAGACGGAAGAAGCACGCTTGTCGGGCCTAGTCAGAAGCAAAAGAATGATGAAAATAATGACTGAAGCACCGAACTGAGCCCCGTAGTTGATGCAGATCTGGATACAGTACTGGTAGAAGTCATTCAACGTCATCACGGGTACTTGGAACGGGGTCCCGTCAGCCGCATGGAAGGTGAGGTTCTGGGAGTATGGGTCGAACTTGGAGTCCATAATGGCCATCGTTGTTAGAGGCTCACAGGAGGCCAACGATGTATAGAACAGTTGCAACTGGACGTGGATTGGAAGGCAAAGAAGAATATCCTGTGGAACGTTGTGAAGAGTGTCATATATGAGGAACTGAGGAACAAGTAGTCGAATTTGCTTGAAACTGCTTTAGAGAAACACGTCCAGCTCCTGTATAGGGACTTGAACATGATGGGAGCTCCTGTATTGTTTCTCCACGTTGATAGTATTGGCCGCTAAAACAGACCGGATGTTGCACTGTGCATGCAACACGTGAAACAGACAATATCTATACGGCTGAAGAGAGACAGAGGGTACAATACTACCTGTCCGGCGTAGTGGAGCTTGTTCTAGACAATGGTTAGTCATGACGTTGTAGACACATCAGACTAGGCAGTAGCCGAGAACAACGTCGGCGCCGTTAAGACAGACAATACTAAGAGAACAATATCAAGACGGGAACCAGCAGTTAAAGATTGGATTGTGGCCCACAACACGCTTCCGGTTCCATGGGAGCTTTTTAAGTTCCCGAAATACCCATTTGCTTAACAGCATCCTGGGCATTATTACCGTCGATCATTCCAGTGGTGGAATGCGATTGGATTCCTAGCTGTCCAGTTTCAGGGTTTAATGTCATTTTTGCAGCCCTTGCAGGATGCCAAAAACGAGGAGGCGGGTGACTCTACAGGAGAGGTGTCAGTAATTTAATTATTTTCAATACACCATGGGTGGTTTGGGATGGCCCCTTACCGTTCGGTTGCATGCATTGCATGGCTTAAGAGACCCATGTGTAGTCATTTGGGTAAGGGGGTCGCAGGACAGGATGCACCACCTGAGTAACACTGAAACAAAATGCTTGCTGAGACTGGTCGACGTTTGCTATTTTTGGAGTAACCAAGCGGTGTCACAGATTATTCATAAGTCTCCCGGCCTCAGCTCTGTGGATGAGGCCGTTTGGGGTCAACATACAAGGGTATAGCTGTATGACGCATTCTTTGAAATTGGACTGAGAGGAGAAGAACCTTGAAATAATTAGGAAGCGACAAATACAATGTAGATCTCGGCAAACATCAAGTCCGGGATAGCACGTGAACAGTATCGTATGGCAGCCTAGTACTAGTAGCAGGTAGCATTCCAGGTTTGTCAGGGTAGATAATTGGGACTGAGGGTCGCATTGATACTAAAAGGCAACGCCGGGCACGAAGGTGAATAGTAATAGAGTAGATAGCAATTCGATAAGAGCTTCCCAACTCCGTGACAAGAAAGCAGCAAGAGATTCCTAGAGGTGCATTAAAAATATATGTCTCAAGACAAATTCTATTTGTTTAAGCTACATTCAAGTTCAAGTGTCGTCCCAGGCTTCTCGTATTTCAGCTTTCGTGGCCTAGTTTAGCTAACGACTCCGTAAGGAATTCATTAGCATTCATCAGGTCCGTGCTACCATAGACAACTCTCCGCCTGGGGGCGCCATGAGACGCGGTTCCCCGGCCGGCTCCTGCACCATCGCTGCCGGGCTGTCCGCTGGTCTGACGGACCCAATCCTGCAGATTTCCGTATTCGTCCATGCTTCCTCCTCCGACGGTGAAAACAATCGCTTCATTGAAGGCCTGGCGGCGCTGACCAAAGCTGGCGCCGGTTCCTGGGCCGGGAGTGCCAGAAGTAACAGGCGACTGAGCATTGCGGGAAGCGGAAGCGGGGGGCATGGCACCACGGGCATTAGCGCTGCGGGGGTCGAAATAGAGGTAGCTTTCAGTTTTGGCAATGGCGGAGCTGGAGGCAGAGGCTGGGTCCATAAGTGACTCGGTAATCTTGGTCAAGGTCAAGTCTTTGTTTGCAGGGAGGAAATTTTTGACGCCCGAAATTAGGGAGTCAAAGTTGGCACCAAGCGCACCAGATGTGATGCGATCTGTCAACCGATTGGAGAGTGATGAAAAGCCACGGAACAGATCGGAGGATTGCTGCTGTGGTGCGGCTGTGGTCATCATGGTCATACGAGTCACTTCGCGAACTTGTTTGACGTAGGCGATCGGAGTGACGTCCTGGACGCCTACACGGGTGAGGGCTTCCTCGAACTGACTCATGTCCGCACGGGTTAATTCGGTCTCCGTACTTAAGAACCAGATCAGGAAGAGTCGAAGTTTATCCGTCGGCTCGCTTCCCTTTGCCGGGTCATTGATGAGTTCCAGGATCTGCGCCTTAGATTGCTTCGTGATGTTTTCTTCCAGCTCGAAAAAGTTGTCGAGCTGGCGGTCTTTAATTCCTTGAAGGAGTGCAGTTGCAATGTTCATATGCATGTCCAAAATGGATTTGCGTTCCCGCAACTCCGGAAGTAGAGTAATGGCAGCTTTCAGGTGCTGCGCAGATGTGCTGGTATCATTTTGGAGATCCTCAATGGATGACGCACCGGTCTTTTTTGTGATTTCATTGGCGTCCTCCTTGTACTTCGTTAGCTCCGCGTCGATGTCCTCGGCCACTTGGGGAAATGGAGCCCCGGCATTACGCTTCCAAAAGAAGTCGTTGCTGTTTAGGTCGTACGCTTTCTTAGTCACCTTGCCAGGGGTTGCCTCATCAGTCGTCTCGATTGTAATCCGGTTCAGGCGCATTTGAAGGACATCTTGGACCAACGACTGGTATGTCCACGAATGAGAAAGCATGGGAACCAAGTCCACATTACGGTCGACAATGACCAGCACAGGTCGTGACGTGGGAACTCCGGGAGTAGATTTCTTGTTGGTTGAGAAAAGATTATCCTTCGAATTGAGGATATGATCGCGGAGTTTGCGATCGAGTTTCGTAGCTATGAGCTCTGCTGCCCCGCCTTTAGGGCACCGGATGATAGGAATCGCCCCTGTTTATCCGAATCAGTTACTAACTAAGAAGCAAATGATCTGGCCACACCTACCCATAGTGACGCTAACACTGAATAGACCGCTCACGATCTTATCGATGATTGCGTCTAGGTCCTCATCACTTGTCTGCGCACTATTAATCTTCCAGTAGGCATCATGCCCCAAGCCCAAGCTGAAAAGGTCCGGTTCTGCGACGATGAAATTAAGATATTGGTCATAGACCTGCGCAATATGCTCCGATGTTCCTGTTGTCGCTATCTGAGAAGCGAAATCTTCGAGCAGTGGCCGAGGCACGGACGATAGGAAGTTCACGTAGGCTGGTGTATAGAGTCCGCGAGCTAAGTCATTCGTGATCATTTGAAGGTTGGCCGGGGTAGGCTCGACAAGATAGACAACGGGCACATCGGGGATAGGGTATCGATTGGAATTGATGTTTCTTAAAACAAGTTGTTAGCCGCACATGTTAAACCGCCGATACCACAGAAGCGCGTACAGATGAATAGTAACGCCCCATGTCCGAAGGTCGTTAACCCGGAGTACGCTACTAATAACGTCCCGTCCCATATTGTCAAACACGAGAACTTTCCAGATTGGGTCGCCATCCTCGTTCAAGATGGGGGTCGAGATGAGGCCTTGTGCGGAGGTATCGTGGTGGCTGTCCTCGGTCTGCGGCTCGTGGTTTAGGTTGAGGATCTTCTGAATGGACACTGAACAGTTGTTATCGTTAGCATGCGCTCACCACCTAGGAATGTACACACGAAGAAATTAGATACCTACCGACCTGACGGTCGCGAAGAGACATTGAGTGCGACGCCATAGTAAAGTAGTATAGTCTGCACTTAAGATGATATTCACAGCAATTACTTGACTTGAACGAGAATCATGACATATAAAGAAACCGACAGCACCCAAGCAGGCAGAACAATATCGACAGATCAGTCCAGACCCGAGCTGTTGAGGGACAATTCAGTCGTTATTACCCACTTGCAACCAACGATCCAGAACACACCCTCTTTCTCTCCACTTGGCATCCCGTGAGAGAAGCTCCCGATTAATGAAGGCTGACGTAATCCAGCTAGTCTAAATGGAGTTAAATTGGTCCCTGTATAAGGTACAGTTGCCCCCCTTTCACAGAGGAAACGTATACAAACAACTCAAACTCCACTCTCCAGCCTGAGGCTGTCGCATCACGTGCGCAAACGCTAAACTGAACAGGCGTAGCGTGGCTAGGCAAGGCTCCAAAGGCAAACTCGCCCAACCGAGCTGAGCTTTTCCACGTCTCACCACCACCGTCACCTACCTATCCATCCCCCCCCCCTTCCCTTCCATCCTTTTCGTAAAGCGAATGACTATGCTGCTTAATTGCAGTCCAGAGTACTTCTTTGTATGAGAACCTTCTCTTTTCATCTTCTAAGACATATTTAAGAGAAGAAAAGGTCTACAAGAACAGGTTGTACAGGCTGGATTGTCATCTGCGAAAACAGCGCAGGAAAAAGAGTGACAAGGCGGCAAGGAATTTGAAAAGCAAAGATAAACAAGGAATTTGGAAAAAGGAAAAGGAGTTCAAAAGGAAAGACAAGACAAAATTATATCTTACGTCTACTATACGGAGTACTTGGTCGGTGTATTCGAAGGGTTGACCTACCTGTGCATCAAGAGCGGTTCTTTTCCTAAAAAAAAAAAGGGTGCAAGATTGGGCGCGCAACACAAGGTGAACGCGACTTGCGCGGGATACCGTCACTAAGAAATCACCCAGGCAAGCAGGCAAAAATAACTGTTCTTTTTCTCCCCTCTGTCTTTTTGGCTCGGTCAGAAACAAAAAGAAAAGGGAAAATTACAAGGACAAGGGCCTTAGAACTTGCCAAATCCCTTTAACGTTTTGCAAAGCGGAGGCCAGTTTGCCACTGTCCGGACCATACATCCATTTATTACACACTCATTGCTTCAACTTGCTGCACTGCGAGAAATTCGGTTTTGCTTCCTCTTACCGCTTTCCCCACTCAGCGAATCAGCATCTTCCAGCGCTGACAAACGCGGATTGGATCAGTGATTCGCCCGGCTTGCATTCACTGTTCCAACGTTTATCACGAGTCTCTGTCCAATAGGACGACTTAGATTGGAGACTCCACCAGCAGGCTTCCCGCCAACAGCGATCCAGCAAGACCCGGCGTCCAAGACCTTTCCCCATTTGGACTGTTGCGCACGTGGATGCATGTGACTTATACCTACCATTTTGGGTCGTTCTCCCTTTAGTAACCAAATAACTCTGCGACAACATCCCAAAAGTCCACTTCGGGTAGCACAGAACTGAATGAACGGCAGCATGGAGCAGTCGCCACCGCAAAACTTGATGCGGGGTCTGCCTCATGCGCCAGTAGACCCGGGCTCATTGCCGCCGGAATACTGGGAGTCATTGTATGCGAACCCAGAACCCCCACATCAACATGCGCATCCTCCACAACAACAGCTACAGCAATCGCAACAACCCCAACAGCCACAACCAATGAGTATGAGCTGGGATCCTTCAGTGTTCAGTCAAACACCTCAGCAACGCAGTTCTCTGCCAATTCAACAGGAGCATGGCCATGGCTTGTATCCCTCACCCACTCAATCTTGGCGACCCAACCCTTTGCATCCACAACAGATCATGCCGTCCAACCCACAAGGCTTCACGATGCCTGTCCAATATCGCCAAGTGCCCCAGTACTCACAGGGGCAGGTACCGTTCGAGTCGCAGCCACTCAATGCGTCAGATAGCCCATCTTATCAGCCGTATTCATTCTCTCGAAACTACTACCCTGCTCAGCACATCTCGTTGCCCGACACCTTTTCTCAAACGCCAACACCGCAAGCTTCTCAGCCTCAGCAGTCTCAATCAGCTCCTTATCAGTCTAATACGCCTCAAACCCCCATCGTTCCATACACCCTGCCCGCAGGGTTCTCGGAGGAGACTTCGGTAGGACAGTCTGAAACAAGGTCCGCGATATGAACAGTCTAGCTAACGGATAGCAGCATGGTCAAATGCAGTACACGAACGAATTTTCTGACTCGGCGCCAACTGTGCATGAGCATCAAACTATCAATCCCCAGTTTCTCAACACACCTCAGCAAGCCAACAACCAGCATGCCCCCCTTAATAATTTCATATACGTCAATCCACCAGGCTTCGAACGTCAAGATAATCAGAGGTGAGTCCCGATTGCGAAAAGTCTAGTTCCACTCTACTTTCAGTTGCATTTACTTACTGTTTTCTTTAGGACATTCGACTACTTCCGGAATGACCTGCAGATGCCCTCAATCCTGAACAGGCCTACTGCTAACAGCCCGAGTGTCCCGGCTACGCAGACTCCAGGCGTTGAAGTAGTCGTACCTGCAATCCGTACGTTCCTTGATCTAGCGCTACTTAATTTCGAACTGACCCCATCAGGCCAGCAACCGCTCCTACCAAACACATCGGCAAAACCAGGGAAGAAACAGACCACGTCGAAAAAGGTAACCAAAAAGTCCGCGTCTAAAGCGTCGACTAAAAAGCCGGATGGGAAGTCCGCTTCTTCCGCATCCGAGACCGATAGCTCTGACTCGGAACTGGAGATTGAAGCGCCAGAAGAGCCATCCCCTATTCCCCTCGTTCGTCCCCATGAACCAGAAGCTGCTGCGCGATATGATGCTCTTCGAGCCGTGTGGTCGCCGCGTAATAGGCGGCCTCATGCCGACAAAGTCAAAGGCGCACTGGTTGCGTTCAAAGATGTTGTCAAAGCTGTGAGGGATACGTGGAAAGAGAAGTCGCAAGCGATGAAGATGGCGGAAAACAAGGGCGAAAACGACAAAGCTGCCCAGATCAAGAAGGATGTTGTCCTTCAGCGGCGCCTGATGGACGTGGTTATTAGCACCACTCTGGATCAGGGCCACCCCACGATCGTTGAGAAGTATGTCCTTTCTCTTTCATTATTCCTTTCTCTTAACGACTTGGCATATCGTTGTCATGGCCATAGAAGTCAGAAACGAATTGAGAGCCTCTCCCGCGTAATTTCCCTAGTGTGGACTTCAGCATATCTTCATAAAAAGAATGCTTATAAGTAAGGGTGGCTACTACCTTGCACCCAAGGACAGTACATACCTAGTTACGTGTCCTTTAAAAACAAAGGAAATAAAGGGAGAAGGTTCCCTTTAAGGACCAATTCCCTTTCAGTGATCCTAGGATGGCCGCATAATCACCTATCTTGAAGGGCCGCTAGGCTAGGGCTCCAAGTGATAAAAGATTGGCCTGCCACACTAGCCATCATGCTCAAGCACCGTTTCATATTTTCCCACTGCTTATACAAGTTCTATGCCAGGTGAAATGTTTGTTGGCTAACCCAAATCTCTAGGCTAGGAGAACATCCTATGGCGGTGGCTGCCATGTATTCGTTCCTTCTTGATCGGCATCAGGCATCTGACATCGATGGGGCATTCACCCTAAACCTGCTCAAGGTAAGTTCGCCCGCATAGATTGGCCTCCGCAAGATAACTAAGGCATTTTCATCAGCTACTTGCTCGATTTGTCACCATGGATGAAGATGTGCTTCAAAAAACGAATGTGGCCAAATTGCTGCCTAGGTTCGTCAAAAAGGGCGGACAAGTAGCTAAAGGCCTTGCGCAGAAGATCTTGGACAATGCTGCCACTTCCACCAAGCGAAAGCTGGAGGGCAATAAAGTAGCACCCAAAGAGGCATCTCCCGCTATAAACACCATCTCCAATAGTACGTTGGCTGATGGTCACCGTACGGAGCTAGCTGGATCTAAACGACCTCGAGATGCCGATGTCAATGGCCAACCAGCCACGAAGCGGATGGTTGTCACGTCAAATCTCAAGAGTAACCAGAAGCCAACCAACGGCCCTGCAACTGGCCCCGCCAAGCGCCCCCAGGAAATAGGCCACGAGGCCAAACCAGCAGCGGTAGCTGCTTCACGTCCGAAGGCTAATATCATTGCTCCAAAGCCGACTAACCTCTTTGGAAGTTTATCGTCGGCTTCGAAGCGGCCAGGAACTTCAAATGCAGAGAGAGCTGCGGCCGCAGCCGCAGCAAAGTCAAGGTGAGCAAATCCGTGTAAATAACTGAACGTCATCGTTCGATGCTAACATTGAGCAGCACACCGACCGAAAAGAAAGAGTCCCAACCCGCGCCTCCTAGGCCGACCTTCTCTTTTGGCGATATCATGGCCGATCTTAATAAGCAGAAAGAATCACCTCCGTCTGAGCCAGCTGAGAACATGCCACCGGAGACGGAAGAAGAACGAACGAAGCGACTTCGCAAGGAAGCGAGAAGAAAGCTGCGAGTCACGTGGAAGCCGGATGACTCTCTGACTGAAGTTCGCTTGTTCACGCATGATCCAGACGAGGAACTTGGACCGGAAGATCATACCCAGCGGGAGGCTGGTGATGTCAAGGGAGAAGGTAGTGTGCTTAAACTTCACAGAGACCTGGACGAGCTCGACGAGGAAGAGGATGGCGGGGTGCGTGAAGAAAGTTTTCGTGATTACTATGAGCCTTCAGGTAGGTCATTGCCCAGACTCTCAATAGAAATGTCATACTAACTCAGGTAGAAATTGATTTCTCCGACATCACATCGGAGGACCGTTCCCGGAATAACATCAAGCGCGCCGGCACTCAGCAGCCGACCAGTGCTGAGAAGGAAGCACAAGAGCACCGCGAAGCCACGACGCTTATGGTTTTCTATACCTCCGCTGCGGATGTGCCACCGTCGCCAAAGGAACCTCCCCCGCCTAGTGAAGATGAGCCGGCAACTGAAGCCGTTGCTCTTGGAGAACTCCCAGATCACGTTAAGGTAAGCATAATACTTTCTCTTTTCCCTTTCCCCTTTTGGCTTGTGAATCCAACCTAACAGTTTTACGACAGGCTCGACAGGAGCGTTACTTTTCCGCTGTTAATCCCCAGCCAACTCCAGCTCAACCTCAACCAAGCGCACAATCCAACCAGTTTGACATTTCAAACTTGCTTAAAATCATACAGAATGCGCCTCAGCAGCAGCAGTCAACTCCTCCGCCTCCCCCGCCTCCTCCCGTGACGCAAGCACCAATGTCGGACCTGGAGCGAACCATTAGTATGTTCCGTCAGCAACAGCAGCCACCGCAGCCACAACAGCCACAACCTCAAGCCCAACAGTTCCAGATGCCTCAGCTCCCTGCCGCTCCCCAGGCTCCTACAGCACAGGGCCTCGACTTCCAGAAAATCCTTGCTGTCCTCAATGCTCAGAAGCAGATGCAGCAGCCACCGCCTGTCATACCACCTGTTCAACCGTCGCAGCCCGCTATTGCGCCAAATCTGGCTGCATTCATATCACAGTTTGCTGGGGCCAACCAACAATCTGGGCCGAGCCCAACTCAAATGCCTGGTCAATTTGATGACTTAGAGCGCAAACGTATGCGTGAGGGTCCGGGCTTTGATGGTTCGGAGGATGACAGATATAGTTATTTCAAACGGAACAAGCCGAATGGGCCCAATAAGAGTCATGTAAGTTGCTCGACACCTACATTTTCTTCGATGAAAACAGGTTACTAACCATAAATAACAGCCCAAGGTTGGATTGGTCCCTTGTCGTTACTGGCCCGAAGGGAAATGCAGAAAAGGCAACGACTGCACCTTCCGTCACGATCCACTTAACTAATAATACTTCTCGTGCCTCAAACTCTTGATACCCCAATCCTTTCTTCTTGTCGGCATTCCATACAATAATGGATGTCTATTTTGTCATACTCTTTGTCTCTGTATTTTTTTCTTCTTTCTCTTTGAATTGTTGCAGATGTATGTTGACACATAAATGTGCATAACGGGCGAGTTCACGGCGTTCTGCTTTGCTGGTGATGGTTTTCCCCTGGGTATTGGTCATCTCAGCGTTGTCTGTTGAAGCATTCTACCATGATAACGGAGTTCTGTCATTTCCGGTGGGCTTATGCGATTCTGCAAGGACAGAATTTGGCAAGGTTGGTATTGTGTCTTCGGCGTGAGATTCAGATTCTCTTCATGGAAAGGGCGATTTATCATGCATGTATATTAGAGTGATGTCCTGGTGGACAGTCTTCTGATTTGTGACAAACGATGACCTCATCCAGCAGCTCTTTTATCAATTGAATTGTACTTTGTATGCTTACTATAAGAATTGTACAAGCTGCCAAATATGACTGGCTTGGGTAAACCTCTTGTTACTAGCGTATTTAGAGCTACCCTCTTGGCATTGTATCTAGGATCCGTTACATATTCTCCGCCGAACTCGATTTATACCCTTAGCTCTATTTGTCGGTATTTATACTTTACCAATAGGCTATGTAGAGCTTTAGTCTAGTTAAGTTTTTGTTCTTAATGTACTTCGGACCTAGTTGGTCTTCTGGCTAGATTATGACTGGGTTTGCCTACTCTACTACCAATGTGGTATGATATATATTAGTCTTGAGACTATGTTTGGCGATAGTTAATTCTCAACTTATAGCTAACTTTGCTATTTATATAATCTTTTGAAAAGTGAATTTAACAAACAATTCATTTTTATATGACTTCCAAGCCCAATAGACCCCATCCATCACGACTTTCCCCCAACATCACCGACCATCTCCACATCTCGTTCACTGTCCCTATAACAAGAGCAATATCAGCACCCAAACACAAATGATACATATTAACAAAAACAAGAAAAGAGAAGAAAAGAAAGAAAGAACAAGGTCACATACCTCCTCTCACCCCTACCCCAAAGCCGACTCAAATCCCCAACAGGCAAATTCACCGGAAACCCCAAAGCCTCAAACAACTGCACAACGAGCAAATAAAACCCTAGCAAACTAGCCACGAACAGCGCAGCACCGGCTCCCTTTCAATTTTTGATAATCAATAACCAGCTCATATCTACCCAAGAAAAGGGGTCTGAAAAACATACCACAATCAGACGACTCCCAACGCCAACATCCCCATCCGCTAGACGCCAGTATGCGGCAGCTAGACAGACGAAAACGAGGATGAGGGCGGCGAAGATGAGGACGTAGACTAGGTTTGTGCGGGTGGCGCAGATCATGTAGATTGTGACTAGGATGGCCATTGTGATGAAGAGGAATGCTGGTTTTTTTGGTCTTCTGTTAGATGGTAAGTTGTTGAGGGGAATGGGGAGGATGAGGTACCGTATGTATTGAGGAATTCGGGGCTCTGGAGGCCTTCCATTGTGTTGGTTGTTGAGGTGGAATATGGAGCTGTTGATGGTTACTCTTGTTCTGGGTGGTAGATGGGGTGGATGTTGTTTACCTGCGGCATTGAAAGCTGGGATTTGGGTGGCACCGAAAGCGAACCAGAATCCTCCTGTGTGAATAAACTGGGTTAGTAGGGGTGATACTCTTGTAGAGTCGAAGAGAGTTACCGATAGTACCAAACACGACGCAGGGAAAGGTGTTTCCCAGGATAAACTCCAAGATACTCGTGATGACCAGCAAGGTTCCACCGAGGAAGATGATGGGTCCCCTGAGGAGTGTCAGTCTGTTAGTGTGTCATTGAAATCAAAAACATAGTCCTACGTGAACGCAATCCCATTCCCACCAGCACCTCTCCAGGCCATCAAGCAACATGATAGTGGCGTTGTGGTTACCACGAAGCCACCCAGGGCACTGTAAATGTCAATATTCGAGCTTAGTAGCAGACAAAAGCAGATTTGGCACGCACAGTGGAGTAGGGTTTCCAAATGTTTTGGTTAAGGCTGGCTGGCGATGTCTTAATGGGGTGAGGTACAGTTTCTCGAACTGTTCTGTGGACAGAGTGACTGAGGTAGGAGCCGTTGTTAGTGCTGGCATTGTTGTTCCTTCTTGGGATGGAGATGCATTGCTGTAGTTGAGATCTAGTTCGCCCACTTTATGGTCGGCCATGGTTTTATACGGAGAGGATTAAGCTGAACAAGTGAAGCAAAATAGTCAAGAGCCGTGCCAGTGGTCAGAGACCCTATTTCACTGTCCTAATAGCTATTTATACCTACTTGCTGTGAATCCAATACCTAGCTATAATACTGCTCTCATATAGATCAACGTAGTCCTATCCGGCCGAACGGAATGGAAAGCTTAGCACAAAACTGGGGTAGGTCAACCCCGGACTCCAGATCAACCAGTCTAATCCATTTAAACTTAACAGTACTGATAGGCTTACCGCCCGGCTCAATTAGTCCGTAGAGATTGGTTTTCGGTGGCAGTAGGTTCCTGCAGGATTTCGTGATGATCTACAGTCAAGTGAGACCCTAGTCCGGTTGAACGGAGGTAGGAAGAAGAAACTACAAACTACGAGAAATAGAGTTCACGAAGGATGCAGCTACCTTGAAAATAAGTCTAGATGTCTGATATGATGTTCTAGCTTGTTTTACTGTGTCGCTGGAACGAATCAAACAGGGTTAAGACCCTGCTCACCAAGCCAGGCTCGAGTGAGACCTGCGGAGTTCAAATCCCGAGCGTCCGTTAAAGCGAAGTGAGAAATTCCATACTACATATATCCGATGAATCCAGGGATCATATATAACCCCAAGACAATATGACTTCAAGACCGGGGGCGAGGTCGAGGAGTCCCCGTTTTATGTGATGGCGAGTTGTATCGAGATGGAATGCCCATGCTTACAAAGTTAGCATGAAAAAAAGAGAAAACGAAGAAGATGAAACAGAGAAAAAACAAAAAGGACACCACCGGTAATGCAAGCGCAGCCTGGTATCTGGAAGCTGTATCGTAGGGGTGCTGTTGCGCGATTGGCAATAAATATACAGCAGTAGTAAGAGGATGGCCATGTCCTTATTGAGAAAGACACTATTCAGGCTATCCACAGCAACAATCAAAACATATACTTCTTTATTTTTGATACTTTAGTGCTAGGCTGGGACCAACCGCCATTTGGTGGTATTACTTAACATAGTCCATGTTCCAACAGCCGAGAGAACCTTTCGCCTGCGTCGTATATGTGTTTCGATCAACTCAAGTGTCACTTTTACAAGCTTCCAACGAGTTGATATGTATAATCGATTCCCTCACTTTAATTTGCTAGTCGTGTTGCCTGAAAACATGGCAGTTTATCCTAATTGCAACGGGTTGCCTCGTTATATTGATGATTTGATGAGAGATATGACCGATATACTGCCTGAAGCTTGCATACCTACATTGGTGTTTTGGATATTACGGTAGAGAAAGGAAACCATGGCGATTGATAATTGAATCCAGTATAAATGAAGCAGATAAATGTCTAAAACAAGAGTGGGCCACCGAAAGGTAACTAAACGAGGGAAAAAGGCCCGAGTGACTATAAGTATGTATAGTCGCCCAGATGCCCGTTTAAATTGGCACAGCAGACTCTGTCGACGATCGAATTCCCCCGACTGCCTTGGGATAATTTAGTAAAGGCCATCCAGCACGAGACATGCTTGAAAAGGCGCATGAAGGAAAGCCGGTTAATACCGACCATGGTCCTTCTCGCCCTTCTCGTGCTTGTTCTCCTTGTTGTCCTTGTTATCCTTGTTATCCTTGTTATCCTTGTGGCCCTTGTGATGGTAGTCGTCGTGATCTCCCCTCTTGTCCTTCTTCTTGTCCTCCTCGTCGTCGTCCTTCTTGTCCTTCTCGTCGTCGTCCTTCTTGTCCTTCTCGTCGTCGTCCTTCTTGTCTTTCTTGTCGTCTTCCTTGTCAACATTGTGACCCTTGTGATGGTAGTCGTCGTGGTCTCCCCTCTTGTCCTTCTGGTTGTCCTCCTTGTCATCCTCCTTAGCGTCCTTCTTATCGTCTTCCTTGTCGTGTTTCTTGTCGTCTTCCTTGTCGTGTTTCTTGTCGTCTTCCTTGTCGTGTATCTTGTCGTGTTTCTTGTCATCTTCTTTGTCGTCTTTCTTGTCATCCTCCTTGTCGTCTTCCTCCTTCTTCTCCGCAGAACCGTCAATCGCAACGCACTGTCAGGGGCCAATGTTAGCTACTACTCGATCATGAACTGGAGTATAATGTTGAGGAAACTTACTTTGCCACCGCGGCAGCAAGCGGTCACGTTCTTGCAAACGGGACCGTCTTTGGTTTGCTTGACCAGAGCTGTAAAGTCATTTCATTAGTTCAAGGACTGGGGTGGACCTAGGTGGGGGAAGAACACACAAAAGAGGTTCCGCTCATCGATGACGCCGGACTTCGCACAGGCATAATCCTCATGGCCAGCCCAAATGTCGATAAGACCCTGTTTCACCAACTTGAACAGCCGGTCATCCTTCTCCTCGTGCACATTGTTGCAGCAGGCAGTGTTGCCAATGTCGCATTTGCCCTCGGCAGCCTTCTGCAGGGCCTTGGAGTCGCCCGCTTTGCTGATGGTAGCAGCGGATGCTGCGAGGGCAAGCATGAAGAAGTTGAAAATGTTGGTGCTGTGCATCTTGAAGGCAAGTGGGCTTGAAGATATTTGGTTTGTGGAAATGAGAAGAGGCTTGGGAAATTATGATTCAGAAGAAGTGTTTGAGCTGATGAAAAAAAGACTATCCGGAGAGCTGGGGTTTAGGGCCTATTTATATTGTGGATGAGATGCCTGCGATACTCACTTCCGAAGGGTGACCGTCCGGTCCTTGCCTTTTCAGAAGGAATGAATCCCCAGCTTGTGTGAACCTGGTACTGACGACGAGGACGATGATGACGACGGGGATCCAGTAGGTTGGTGGCTTCATAGCAGATCAACCCTTGGAAGGTCTGCTTGTAACATTCTCCTGGACTGTAACTGAAACCCTACCTGCCCACTGCATAGGTTTTGAGCGTTGCCCAGTATGCCCTTTTCGCCTGCTTGATGTCTAAGTGAGGGAGACTCTCCGTTCCCAAACCCTTGTAGATCCTCTGCTGGGGTACAGAAGTCATTCCGGAGAGGAGTCTAATTTCCGGAACGCTCAGTATGGGGATGGATGATCTTTTCCCTGTAAAATCGCCGACGTCCATGGATGGATAACTGTTTCTGGCTAGATGAGAACGTCAGGGGCCCAAGATGACTCCGTTTGTTCGTCGCGAAGCCGGTTGGAGACCTTTTGCGCATGCTTTGGCGTTTGCTTGGGAATGAAAGATGTGTACTCTCTGGTACTTCTCGATTGATACCGTGGAGTCTTCCATACTTTCATATCACGAGAATTCTTGGATCCCACGGGCCTTTGAGAACAAGAGCAGCGGGCCAAGCGCAATGACGAACCCAGTCGTTGTATCCAGAAAACCAGTATCGGAGGTGCCGGGTAGAGTAGGAGGGGCGTAAGGGTAGCATGGAATCAACACTTTCAGCCGCAGAATAGCGAACCACGAAGTTACATACAGTGAAGGTTTAAACTCATGGGGGCAAGGGTGCCATGCGGACCATTCCTTGCGGACCAGTCCAATCGCACTTACTGTCCTTCCTTCGACAGGTGCAAGGACCAATATACGATACAGTTAGCCTTTTTTCTTCGCCGCATTGCGTTCCTACTTCGTAAGTCAGCAAGTCACTGGTATAAACACAGGCATATCATGACTCGCATTCAGCGCCCTCTGCAGGTCTGATTGGCCCGCGTAAGAGAGCCGATCAGCCGCGGACCAATGAGAGAATTGCGTTGCAGAGCCCCCAGAATGAGGATTTCATTCCTGGGCTTCGTTACCACGCATCTTCTTTTTTTCCCCCAGAGTATTTTAGATCTGGTGGTGACCTTGGGGGGAGGGGAGGCACAAAACTTACGTCCTAGTGAGAAAGTGACCTTGAGGTCACATCTTCCATGGGAACAATAATGGAAGTGGAGAATCCGGGGAACTGACGAGAGAACTCATGCTTTTCTGGGGTCATGCCAGGGGGAGGAAGAATCAGCCAAACCAATTGAAGTCAAATATGAACCAAACCGTATTTCGGAAGTTCTATGCCGAGGGTTGCAAATGTGAATTATAATACATCGTGAAGCAGTAAATTACGATGGGATTCCTAGATGTAAAATATGGTATCTTTGATCTTGTCGTGTCTTGCTAGCTCTTCATAGTTGAATGTGATACTAAACTCGCTGTGCGGGATTAAGTCCGAGGTTGAAAATTACCCATTCCTGAACAAGGGTATCGCTCTCGGCGGCGCGACCGGTGCGCTCTCCGGGGTTTGGATCCCACGCCATCTGCCAGCTTGACATGCCTCATGTCCTTCCGTTTTCACAAAGTTCCGAGCCAAAGGTGAGTTTCCTGCTGGCAGTAGCCAATTATATCCGGGGGAAACAATTTGGCCGAGCAACGGATGGCCCCTGCATTGGGATATGCTTACCTACATAGACTCTATTAGGAAAGAGACCCTTTCATGAAATTAAGTGCCTGCACCGGAGATCAAGACATCAAATGATCTGCATATCAAGGGACAAAAGGTTCGGCTATATTGGGCGAGACCTCGACTAATGCGGGGCGACTTCTTTCAAGTAGTTAGAATGCCATCAGCCACAGCTTCCGGTTATGTATGTCTTCCTATTCTAACATGCATGAACGGAAGACTACTGCATTTGTTAGTTTGTCAGCAACCTTTTAAGAAATCCATTCACGACTATCTGATTACGACGGTAGAAAGGGAAAGGAGGGGGGCGCTCCCTGTTCTAGTTTCTGTAACCACCACGTTGAGATTCATTCTGTAATCACCAAGCAGATATAAAAGGCGGGTGATAGACCACATAGTGCTGTAGTTCTTTTTTTCTTTCCCAGAGCTTTCCTCTGCCGCGGGATCTGGCAGAGGCTCCTATAACTCCAGATACCGATCTCTCTCAGGTCTCATCCACAGCGGCACAGTGTTGTATACATCCTTTAGAATATGATCGAGGTATACTCAATTGTGACGTTGTGGCAGGGAATCTGGGGAGGAAGATCTTGGAGTTAAGTGGCATCTGTATGAACATGGCAACATGGAAAAGCTCCCTGATGTCTATTTAGTTAAGGCCTGTCGATGCCTTATTTTAGTGCCGGACTTTCGGACTTTGATAATCCCCGGACAGAAACAAACGGTGGGTCACTGACGATACATCGTGTTCCTGAGTGGGTATCAAGGGAATCAAAGACCTCGTACTCGACCAGCACCCCGTTAAAAGGGGAAACAAGTAAAGCTGTCGGGTGTATGGAGACAGTCCAACACAGGATGGTGACCGCCCGCCGAGGAAGATATAGTTAAATAGCTCATCGCTTCCCTCTCTATCCTGGAGCCAACTCTCCGACTCTTCTCTCCGGTCTCCATCCACTATCGAGAATAATGCATCAATTCAAAGTATACACCCGCTGGCGGCCTCTCACCCCCAGCGAGTCAACAGCACCAGAGACACAACGCGCACACAGCCAACAAGACCATGGCCGAGTATCTATCTCGCTCACCCCTTCGTCACGTTCTGCCACTGAGCGTCCGTGGAAAAGCGAAGCTGCATTCACGCGAGTATTTGAAGCAACCGATAATAACAAATCAGTTTTTGAAGCGGCAGTCGCACCAACTCTTCCCCATGTCCTTAGCGGACGATCATGCAATTTCTTTGCTTACGGGCACTCCGGAAGTGGGAAGTCACATACGATCATCGGATATGATTTTGAGAATCCTGATGAATTTGGTTTATGTTTAGCAGCTGCTAGACAACTCAGCGAGACATTGGCTGGTCTCAATAAGGATATTGTCAACCCTGCTGAAGAACTAGCTATTGGAATTCGCATGTTCGAGCTACGCAAGAATATAGCATTTGATTTGCTCAACGGGCGGTGTCAATGTTATGTCCGTGAAGGGCCTGATGGGAAAACGCACATTAGGGGCGAGACTGAAGTACTCAAAGAGGGCAAAGTTCGGGTCCGTCCGATCGTTACGAAAGCATGTTGGAGCTTCGAGGACCTGCGCCAGGAGCTTCTAGAGGGACTCAAACTAAGAGCGACAGGAACATCCACGGTCCATGACCAAAGTTCGCGCACACACGCTGTTTTGGAACTAGAGATAGTGACGAGGGCGCTCCTTGATGCTCGCGATGCGGTTGTCCAGCGGCAATCGGAATTAGTTCCGGTAGGCAAACGTGCGACGGATATCTACATCGAAGAAAATACCAAAGGGTATATTCAAAATGCAGATGGCAGATATGTCCGAAACCCTGACTACCAAATCGACCAGGCACGGATCGATGCCGCTGAAGCAAAGAAGGCCAAGTTCGAATCATACGTGCAGCAGGCCGAGGACAAAGTTAGTGGTATTTTAGAGTCATCCCGTCATTCATGTGTCGGAGGAAAACTGGTTTTTGTCGATCTGGCTGGTTCCGAGTATTATCATGACAAGACAACTTCTACCGTGCCGCGACCGAAGCAGACATCCCAGGAGCAACAAGAAGGCCGGCAGATCAACACAGACCTCCTGGCATTGAAAGAGGTTATCCGAGCACGAGCTTCGAAGCAGGCACGCATTCCATTCCGGTCGTCGCCCCTGACCATGGTGCTGCGGGACCACTTCCTGGGCACGAATACGACTGACAGTTATTCCGCTATGATCCTCACAGTGTCACCATCGTCGGAGCAATTCGCCGCCACTATGAACACACTGAAGTATGGGAGCCTTGTAGGTGTAGCCGGTGGAGATAAGAAGAGGGTGATGCGGTAGAGGGTGAAAGAGTGACGAGCAAGAACTGCATCCGGAGCATCTTGAACACAGCGAAGTGCACACTAAAAGAACCATTCCATCTGTGATTCCCTTTCCTCGTAACATAGCCGTTAAAGCAAGTCCTCCTCCACTAAGATTACTTTGACTTTCATCCCCCATCCGTCCCTACCTCCAATCCAGTGCTTCCTTTTCCCGACTTTCCGTAGCTTCTTCAGGTCTGCTTCTAACTCTTGCTTCAGTCTGGTGGGATCAAACCCTACCTTCTGCAGCGAGACCTTCAACTCAATTCCTTGCTTGCTTTTCTTCTTCCCCAGATCGTTTGCCCAGCGTGCTCTTGGTAGTGCGCGAGGCCTGGACGGATCAATGACGCCCGTAGGATACACCCGACTGATGATGAGACCCAGTTTCCCTAGATACCGCGTCCACCAGATTTCCTCCGGGGTAAGAAGCGACCGCAGGCTCTTCTTGAAGTCCATCTCACGAGGTGGCAATTCGCCACCATACCTCTCCTGCAGCATCAATGCTAGGCGAGCGCGATCGGCATGCGGTATACCATGCGCTTCCGCCAGGACCCCAGTGCTTGTGCTGTACAGCGCGGCTGTGGCTGCCGTCTCTTTAGACATTGTAGCGTGCGCATAAAGAATATTAGCAAAGGCCTGAATGACATGTGGGCTAATAGAATGCGGAAAAGACCTGTCCTTTGTTGGACGAGGAATGGACGAGAAGGCCATAAAAGCCATCGCCTGGGCCGATCCGCGGGCGAAATTCATGGTCGCAACCTGCAACGGATCCTGCTGGCGGATAACAGGTAGGATCTTGCGATACAGGGCACCCTCTCGAACGCCTCCCTGGCAGAAGTGAGCCTCCTTAATCCCATGAGGAATAGCCTTCGCGAGTACGTTGACGAGGAATGCGACCGAGGGGACTTGCTTTCGGCGTCGATCAGAGACACGAAAGATATCGTTTGCAGTCTTCGCAACCTTCTTCAATACCTCTGTGTTCTCAAAGTCCTTCTTCCCAGCGGTGTATCCATTGATGATGGAAATTGGGTAATACTCGCCGCGAATTTGATGAAGATAGAGAAGAAGATATCCCCACCCACGGAATCCTCCTCCAGAGAGGTAAAGCTGAAAACCCCCCTCTTTGTTCGCCTTGTCGACAAGTTGCTCAGGGATCTCCAAATCCTCCCACGCGCGACGGAACTGACTAGTCATCTCCTGGCGGAATTGCTCCTTGGCTTTGGCCGCCTCATCCTCATCTTTACCCTTCGTCAGCGCTTCCAACTTCTGCGTCAGAGCCGCCGCACCATAGGGGAAACTAATAGACCCCTTGGAACTAATACGCACGTCTCCAGCATGGGAAATAATCCAAGTCATCTGCATGCTCCCACCCCCGAGGTCAATCGCCAATCCCTCAATATCAGAAAATCCGCTCGCAATGCCCCACGCCCCAACGACACCCTCCTCATCCTTCGGTAGCATTCGCACTCGAACATGTGTTCTATTTTGAATGGTCTTCACAAACTCCTCCGAGTTGATCGCCTTCCGTGTAGCCTCAGTCGCAATAATCAGTATCTGACTCGCTGGTACCCCCACTTCCAGACAGACAATCTGGAAGCGAAGGATAGCTGCCACGACGGCATTAATAACCTTCCTCGGTATGGGAATTTGCTTCCCAGTCTTCGAGTCATATTGCGCATCGTAGAGTGAGATGTTAAACCGTTGAGAATAGATGGTTGGCAGGATACGGGTGGTTGGTGGGGAGAGGTCCGTAATCGAGCATCGGATTCCGTTACTAACGGAGTGAAAATTAGATTGGTTCGTGATTTTTAAAGTCACCTGTTTCTTGCCTGCCCATGTCCACTATCCCGTGGAGATACTGTTTTTCTCCTGGTTCCTGCCATTGTGAGCTTTTGTTGTCCGTTGGCTTTTGAGACTCGTAACTGGGGAACTGAGCACCACCACCCATTTTGACGGTTAGAGGATCGGAGTGTCGGACAGATGCTCAGTGACAGTCATATTTGGGGTAAGCTTCAAAACAGAATGTGAAAATATGGGAGATTTAATACATTTTAGGAAGCCTGGCGCTGCATGCCTTAAGCGGCCCGATGATGTCATGACTTGGCGATCATCAACACTTTCAGTTAGTTGCCTGAGGCACGTATCTATACAGCGTGGAAATAAGCATAGCAATTGTTCTAGCTATCGTTGCCTTGTACCAGAACCTCCAGTTCAAGAATTTGACGCTACTTCAACAATGATCCGTCTACGCCTCACCCATTTCACAAATGTCATGATGCCCTCCCGCCTGGAATACACCAACGTTGCCATAGTAAGGAAAATACCAGCTATCTGATCCAGATCAAAAAGACTAGCATCAGTCTTAGGCCATATAGAACAAGAGATCGAAAACAACACGATAATAAAAACAATCTGTACGATACAGAAGGCCACCACCCTCTCCCCCCTCGGCCGATATACAATCCGCCGATACGGATACTTGTCGAATAGAGCCTCCCCGTAAATTCCAGAGTACAACAACGTCACAAACAGTAGTATATAAACGGCCAGCAGGACCCGTGGCTCAAGATACGGTTCAGAAAGAACGGCATAGACGACGGTATGACAGAGGAAGCGGAAAGTTTTCCATGTCCACTCTTTCACCGTTCTAGGGAAGTGGAGATCAATCTCAATCCCCATGTCATCTTCCTGCCATGATAATCTGGTCAGGGGTCCGATGATGGTCAATGTTGATACGAGCACAAATACAGCGGCAGTCATCCCGGGGTCGATCTGGCATCGTATCAGACGGAGCAAAACATCGCAGAGCGCGACGAGAGGATAGCCAATTGTGAGGAGGATTTCCGCGTCGAGTTTATTCACATCTGGATGTTTTTCTGAGCATTTCGAATGCCAAATGGTGGATAAAGCCGTCGCATACGCGGTTATTAACCAGGCTAGATAGGCACCAGGGCCGTACCATCCCGAGGCACTGAGAGCTGAGTTTGTGATTGCTTCTCGCTTTTCTGTCCAGGTTTTGCAACGTCCGTCAGAATCCTGTTGGGACAGTGAGTCCATTACAGTGTCACCTAGATAAACTGGTTGTTCGGTCATGCTGGTGCCCAAGACGGCAAGCCACAATCGTGGACCCCATAGAGTGGGTGTGAGTACGAGAAGGAGAGATACAAGCCATCGCAGTGTGTTGATGTAGAATACAAAGTATCTTGAGCCTCATTTAGCTATATTTCATGATAGTTGTTTATGAAGGTGGCGTACAGTTGCATGGCCCACGTCCAAAGAATCTCCCACCAACTATACACAACTTTCGCAGGCTTGCTTTCGTCGGCCATACTGCGGTATGTTTTCAGGGTACAAAGATGTGTACTACGTCTACTTCGTCAACCTTCTATGATATGAGGGTCTGTCAAGTGTAGCGGAATGGAAAGTATGAAGGGTTTCTCTAGGGTTCAGAGTACATAGTGATATTTAAGTAATCAAAGACCAGGCAGCGATATCCCCCACACCTCTTTATGTTTGTCTTGGCTCCATGTGCTGTAAGCCGCCACAGTCTGTGCGGTGGTCATCTCCCCTGCCCGTCTCGCCAAAAATTACCTGATCTGTATGGTGAGGTTGTGTAAATTATTAACAGGTGTATTCATACCAATACATAACAAGCTAAGAAAAACAGCTTATATATTGTCCTATACATCCCTATATATCCTTATAGGATACTGGAGCGAACAATCATGAAATCACTTTGTAACTATCAGTAGGCCTAAGAGCATGCCCGCATGGCAGTGTACATTTAGAGCCAGCTACATCGGGCAAATGAATTCATCGTCATCACCAATTCCAACGTGGAAATAATAGGCTTTCCGTCGGTGCCACCAGAACCCTTGTGATTCGAAGGAGAGCTCATGTTTGATATCTCCGCACCATCAACATCTTTCTAAGAGCAGTCAACGTCCCTCTTATAGGCTTGGTGTCCTCCGCATTCAACACTATCAACATCCCTCTCAGAAACCTGATATCCTCCTTTGGACTCGTAGGTCCGATGTTCATTTCCGGCAACCGTTTCCAAGTCCCGTGCTGAAGCATGAGCTGTGATACGAATTAGTGCCTGACCCTCAAATTTATGATGTAGAGAGATGTACCGCCAGTTGGTGCAGCAAGGCACAGAGATGGCAAAGCCAACAGCAGATAGATGAAGCGCATCTTGTTATTGCGACTTAAGGAACTCGTGTTTCTTGTGTATGTGTGCGTGTGAGTGAGGGAGAGGAGCCGGCGGATTTGTGAAAGGATGATCTTGCTTTTGAGACTGGATCTGGATGGGCTTTTATAGATAAGTAGGGCCACCTACAGCCGCCTGATTCTTGGTGAATATGCCATGTTTCTCTGTACCGCTCTTCGTGACGTGCTTTTGCCGGCTTGACTCGTGCTCTGTAAGACCGATAAGGCCCACCATATGCAGCATCTAATGGAGCATTGACAATGTATAAGCCGCAGGAAATGCTTGTTGACCTTCGGACTCCGACTGATATCTCTCATTCCCCCTCATACCTTCAACCCAACCGGAGTTTGTTTGTGTGACCACTTATGCAGATGCAGGAATAAGCGCTTGCTAGTTAGCAATGTCTCAGATGGGTGGGGAGGATGATGGTCTACGCGTTGTTCTGTTTATCTGTAGATAAGGTAGTCGATTGATTTGTTGAACGGCTGTCACGCGCGGTGCCAATGTGATTCTACCTGCATCTTAGAGTATTGACCGTCTATTTGGAGACTGAATAAGAGATAGTTACTGGTTTGTCATTTGTACGCTATATTGGTGTACTAAGGACGCGGGATACTGTGTGTTTCGCACCGACAAAGACGATGGAGAGAGCCACATGGATGGCATGGTAGAACCTTGTATTCATGAAACTTTTCAAGGTTGACGGTGGATACGGGCTCCCCTCATGGCTGGGCAATTCCCTAGGAGGAGGTATGGACTTTGTTGACTGCTACGAAAGAGACAAAAAAAAAACCTTTGATAGCAGAAGAAGAATACGACTCAGGAAGGTAAGATGGAATTAAAAACTACCCGAGCTACTGGGCCACACTTGGTTTCTAACACAACATCCGACTGGTATATCGACGTAATATGTTATCTGGGTGAATTACCACTGACACTAAAATTGAAGGGGCTTGCTGGAGTAGAATAGACGTCAGTTAGAATCATTTCAGCCTTCTCATTCTAGACTGTATGGCCTTACGTAGTTCTGGGTGATAATCCGGATGACTGATCAAATCAGGATCATATCCATTGAAGCTGTGCGTCAAGGCCCATTCCTCAATAGATTCCCAATTTGCACATTTATGCACAACCTCAAAGTTTGGCCACGGCCTGGGATAATTTGGGATCCAGTCAAAGGTGTTGAGAGCCAAATCCGCGTTGCACATGACATACTGCCGTAAGCCATCCAAGCAATGGTCTATGAAAGAATCAGCTGGCATGGAATCAAACATGATGGCAAGTCTCACCAATGTGCTGGCCTAGATTTTTCTCTGTCATATTGTAGTAGTCCCGGTGGAGGTATCTGCGCACCCATCTCTATGAGATAGGTCTATCAGTACAACATCCACAACCCGGTATACCCCATAAGTGCGATATTGAATACATACTAGGCAATGTAGCTGATGATAGACATCCAATGCAACCATGTACCCCGATCCATCCAGAAGCTCCACAGAGGTCCGATTGATTCTGTCAAGCGCTTCCTTGCTCACACGGATGGCAGCAGACGGATGAAGAAGGTTGTGCCAAGCCTCCTCTAATTCCGGCCTGGGTGGTCCTTTATATGGATTTAACGTCTCAAGTTGATTTTGAAAGGTTCTCACTTCCCACTTGAGTGCCTCTGATGCTGGGCCTAAGGTCCCCTGTAAGCAGGGCCGAGGTGAACGAACGATCTTAGACTCACTGTAAGTATGGGGAAATTCATGGCTATCTGCCCTGGGACAACTTCGAGATTGTGAATGGTCCCAAAAAAGAATAAAAATTGTCGTGTAAACGGTAAGAACTAAAAGGTGGATAAGCCATGGAATAAATTTCTCGCAAGGGCTTCTTTTCGGCGAATGTGAATAGGTGTCACCAAATACACTATCTTGATCTACAGCTGGCGATGTCGGTCCCTTGAGGAAGGGCGTTTCCTCTGGCAGTTCAGATCGCGAATTCTTCATGATGTGCTTTCACAAGAACAGTACTGAGGTAAGAATGCGAATAAGATGTAAATATTTCAAAAGGGCTACCGACTCCTCGGGGTGTGAGGAGGCGCAGGGCTCGACGCAAGATCCCATTCATTTCAAGGCCCCCCAGCCTTATGTCGTGATCAGGCCGGCCGCACCTCGTATAAAAGAAAAGCATTTCAAATCTATAGCCAAGGCACGATAAGCATGGTGGCTGCAGGGTGAAGCAGACACTAACGCAACTTGCCAACTAGCGCCTACACTGAGTATAACCACTCATTGCATGGTCGAGGCGGTTTCACGTTAGCTGTAATTAATTATGCAGTAGAATGTACCCGAGAAGAGAGGGCCCGTTGGATAAGCACACCAGAGGGCCAGGAGAAACAGTGGCTATTGCTCGCTCAGGGAAATATGCTGGATTACAAATTGCTCCGCGTGAAATTTAAAGACCCCGCTGAAGCCGATCCAGTAGGTGTATGGCCCAACCGTACTTCCTCTCTCTACTTCCAAGGTCTTCACTCGAGCAAACGTACGACGACATGGGTCTGAATATCACGCACCTCGTTGGAGATAAATACAAGACCCAACAACAATATTCCCTCTTGAGCTCCAATAATCCTGAAGATGTCGAGTCATCTGAGTCCTCGCCAACTGTTTCTACACGATGGAGCGGTTTGCGATTCGGTGGCCATGCTTGGTTGAAAACCACAGCCGTTGCTGCCACCATCAGCACTGGGATTGCCGTTGCAATGTTATTTTTTACATTCCTGGGATGGAACATGTGCTCTTCGAGCCAGCAGAAATCTCTTCTGAAGACGCCAGTTCCATCCTGTATGCCTTGATAAGAGGTTCAGTTCGGTAGAACGGTAAACTAACTAGTCTACAGTTCCCAAAGAGATTCGATTTTTCGAATACAATCAAACTTACATGAACCCACCGAGCCCGGAAAGCGACATGGCATGGAATAAGCTATTACCCGTATGTTCTACTCAAATGTTGTCCTCTTTGGCTATCCACTAACGAAGCAGGACGGACGGGGATATATTTACGTCAAGAATGGCGCCCAATACGGCATGGAGCCCGGAGTTGAAAAGGAAACTGGAGAGATATATGGCGTCTCAATGTATCACCAGATCCATTGCCTCGGGGTTATTCGTCGAAATTATTATAATTTCGCAATGGGGATTCAGAATGATGCGCTCGCCGACCTCAAAAAGGAAGCAGAGCGACAAATCCGCAACGAGCATATAGGTCATTGTTTTGATTATCTGAGGCAAGCGTTTGAATGTTCTGCCGATATGACACTAGAATGGCCGAGAACGGAGAAGGATGGAAGACGATTCCAGACGGACGGGAGAGGTATTCCTCACGTTTGCACAAGTAAGGTAAGGGGTTCCACATTCCAACGTTACTCCAGGGCTTCACATTAAGCTTGACTAAAATCATGTTCAGGACGCAATAAAGGCTTTTATGGAGCTTCATGGTTATCGTGAGGCCCACAATCATGATATTGCGGCTTGACTTGAGGTGACCAGCCCAAAGGATGGGATAGAAATCGTGGACAGATGAGTCGACAAAACGAATTCGAGTCATGTTAGATCAGAAAGCTATCATGAAGCGTCGATCGCTTGATAATTATCAATGAATTTTATACATCGTATTTTCCTAAATTTCAAACAGTATGTAGACCTTGCCAGTAGTACATTTTGGCCCGGATATACAGCTTGCATCGATAATGAACCGTGATTTTCACGATAGAGACCACGCGTCACAGTGATTCAATAGCTCTCGCATGTCTTCAAGGTTTTGGATTTGGCTCATTCCCATTATAGAAAGCCCTGTACACCATGGACGAAAAAAGCAGAATGAGGCCTCCAAAGCTCGTTTGAACGTCTTCCCTATCTCGGCAAATCAGGGTAGCAGGGAAGTTTCTGACCTGCTCCAGTGACAACCATTCGATAATAGGGTACATCTCCGTTCCATTCTCATCGTCATTGATGCATGTATGTCGTGCTCAGCCTGAGTGCATTATCCTTCTTTTTCATTTGAGACAGTCACATGGACTATATATGGTTGAGCATGGGAGGCAGTGATAGATAGTGGGAATACGTGTATCTTGCACCAAAATAAACACATTGGGGCTATGTTGGACAATTTTTAGTATCCGAGTATCTCCGAGCCTATCACATTATGTGCTTCTGTTAGGTGTAAGATGGACTACGGAGTCCGAGGAGTCAACGCACGATACAATGTCTTACCTGCATAATTGTTGAACTAGTTGAAAGTCAATAAAGCTTTGAAGAACAAATGATTAGAATTGAATATCACGCAACAATCGCCTCGATCAGATCATTTCTTACTCTTTGATCGGATCAGTCTAGAATTTCATGCAGGAAAGAAAGTTCAGTATTCGCTTACACTGGACTATATCCTCTCGAGATACCGAAATTGCTTATGCGAGCTCGTGACTTCTGGGCTAATTCTGCCCGAACCCGATTAACCCCCTCTTGTTTCTTGTCCCCTACAGCCGTTTCTCATACCAAATCGTATCAATCTTTCCCTACCTGAACTGCTTGCCAGACTAGTGTTGGGGTCTTGGGTTCTTTGTGGCGACAAAGCATAAACAATCATGGGCAGCGAAACGCTGCCATATATCGTCCCTGCGGCGAACAACTCGGGGCCATCGAGGATTGACGACTCAGATCAATATGATCCGCTTTTAGATGTCGAGGATAAAAGGTTTTCAGGACATAGTGAAAACCGAATTGGCAGCCAGGCCCGAAGCCGCTTATCACTCCTAAGGGGTGGCTTGCTTCTCTTATCCATTCTCTCATTCATCATAGGAGGTATCAACATTGCTATGCTCTCTTTCGTCAAAAACGCCACTATAAAGACTGGTGACGAGGTGGCAGCCGTCCGAATGGGATTGACAGCAACTGCTCTACGTCGACCCTCAGATCAAGCGACAGGGTATGAATTCGGCCATTGTGGGAAATCCATTGCAGAGGCCCGGGAGCAAGGCTGCATCTTCGATCCAATGTCCTGGGCGTGGCAGCGCCCAGAATGCTACCACGCTGACTTGGTAAAGGACTTCCTGCAGAGAATGGACTGGCATTTCTACCTGAGCAATGAAACCCTTCCGACGGAGGAGGTGCCACGCGAGGAATGGGAACGTGGGGACCATTCTCTTCTTTGGGGCCCACGGATGTGGCATCAATTCCACTGTACGTATTCCTGGAGGAAATTTCACGACGCCTTCCGTCACCGAATGCCCATGGACAATGATATCCTCCAGCCTAAGCACACGCTTCACTGCGACACTGTTTTTCTACACGATTACGACCCCCGGATCTCAGTGCCGTGCGATCATTGGGAGGGGGGATGCCGTACGACAGAACTTCATGCAGGATTTAATCGTTGCGGTTGGTATTGAAGTAACACTAAAAACTGGGGCGTGGCTCAATCTAGGATCTCCAGAACTATGTCAAAGTGAACCAAGTAGAGGGCGAGTGATTTGAATTGTGTTGAAGGCGGATATAGACATGTAACTGCGTTACGGTTAGCCCGTGTATGATACTACTCGACGGTAGTGAAGCTCTGGTTATCTGAGTGATTGTCCTTCTCATAGTTCTGCCGTTGAAGACTAAGATCTAAGGGTGGACATGTGACTCAGTAGACATGTGACATACTGGTTTTAATTTAGAGCAGAGAGTGTATGTAGGGGATTCTGTGTACTGACTACTCGTGCTGAGGCTATCCATTAAACATCGTTAAAAGACCCAGAGGGGTCTGTTCTAGCGTGTCACCATGCTTCACCATCGAATATACCCGAATTACAACTAGTATAAGGCCCTAGCGATAAGAAGGCATCGATTGCGCAATAGGCGGCAGGGGTTCGTTAGCTTCCTGACAGGTATTAATTTCCCTTTACCACTATCGCGTCAAAAGAAAAACAAGAGCGGAAAAAAGTGCGACACGACATTATGCCACCAGGGTGCTCGCTCCAGGCTGACAACAATTTCGGCCCTGCGATAGATATTGGGTGCCGTGATGGCTTTGATTTCACGCTATTGTTCGAGCAAGCCATACTTGGCCTCGTTCCTGCGGTCGCATTTCTCCTCGTGTGTCCTCTTCGATTGCAAATCCTGGTTAAGAGAGATGTGCGGACTCAGCCTCACATAATGAGATTGGAAAAGATGGTAGGCACTGCCGCATCCCTACCCTACTCGTAGAGTGAAACACGCGGTAACGTCGATTTCACCTCAGATAGCCGCCTTGGTTTTCGCCGCGATTCAACTTGCCTTGCTTATCAGCTGGGCAAAGAACACCCGGCCAAATACAAAGTTGTCTGTGGCATCGAGTGCAATAAATTTGGCAGTGGCAATGGAAATTGTGGTCTTGTCTTGGGTGGAGGATGAGCGATCGGTTAGACCGTCATCACTCCTCGCCATCTACCTTCTCTTTACGTTACTCTTCGATGTTGTACAGACAAGGACTTTGTGGTTGTCACCTGGGAATCTCCTAGTTCCTAGTCTTTTCACGGCAAGTGTTGCTGCGAAAACAGTAATGGTGCTGTTCGAGAGCCTAGGGAAGCAGAAATACCTCATTGGCCCCTATCAAGATCTTCCTCCAGAGTCGACGAGTGGAATTGTTAATCGATCGTTCATGTGGTGGCTGAACCGTCTCTTTTTCAGGGGGTTTCGATCCTTGCTTACGACTGAGGATCTTGATCACCTCGATAAGCCCCTGAAGCCCGCGGCAACGGCGCCGAAGGCATTGAGAGCTTGGGCACTACGCCGGCGCCCTGAGCGCCGCTTCGAGTTCCCGTGGCAGATGGGCCGAGCATTCAAGGGTCCGCTGGCTCTAACAATACTCCCACGCCTCTTCTTGATCGGATTTACCTTTTCACAGCCCTTCTTGATCACATCGATTCTCAACTGGCTTGATAACTCCCATAGCGCGAGCAATCACGGTTACGGCCTCATCGGCGCCACACTTCTGATATACTTGGGAATGGCCCTGTCAAACCTCATATACGACCAGCTTTTGTATCAGTTTGTAACAATGTTCCGAGGGGCAGCCTCATCGATGATCTACGACCACGCCTTACACATCCCCGATGGCACCCTAGGGGACCGTTCTGCCACAATTACTCTAATGACTACCGATGTTGACCGGATCATCACCTGCCTAATCACTTTGAATGAAGTCTGGGCGCGGACGACTGAAGTGGGCATTGGCATTGCGCTACTCGCGCTTCGGTTAGGGTGGGTTTGCCTAATACCATTAGTGGTCGTTCTGAGTAAGGAGTCAAACCTCGCTACATATGGCTATAAGTCGCTAAAAATCAATCACAGTATCTAGTGGAGGAAGTATTTATATCTCGAAGAATATAGGAGGACATCAGAAAATATGGGTGGATGCCGTACAGCAACGCATAGCAATCACCCGTTCAATGCTGGACGGTATCCAAACCGTCAAGGCGACTGGGTTAGGCCAAACCTTTATTCAGCTCGTACAAAGAAAACGAGCCCAAGAAACCCATCAAATGGCCAAGTACCGATGGAGTGTGGTCTGGAAAAATATGATCCAGAATCTGCCTTGGGCCTTGGCGCCAGCTTTGACCTTCGTCGTCTATGCCGCTCAAGGAAATGAACTGGACGTTACTAAGGCGTTCAGCAGTCTGTCCATCATAACTCTTCTAACGAATCCGGCGTCTAAGCTATTAAGTGCGATTCCTTCCATAACTGCTGCGACGGGATGTTTTGATAGAATACAAGCATTTCTTCTGCTGCCAACCCGTCCTCAACACATAGGGGAGGGTTTTGTTCACACGAGGGAAACGGAAGTCTATGCATCTCCGCATATTGGCGAAGTGGAATACATGACTTCCAAGGGCTCACCAGAGACTACTGACCTTCAAACACCTGTCATCTCCATGGAAAATCTCAGCATTCGCCCATCCCCGTCGGCAAAAATTGTCTTAAGCGATGTTAACTTAGAAGTCCCTCTAGGAGCGTTGGTCATGATCCGAGGGCCAGTTGGATCAGGCAAATCGACCCTGCTTCGGGCTATACTTGGCCAAGCAGTTTGCGACACAGGTTGCATGACAGTGACCATTCGACAGCCGGCCTTCTGCGCGCAAACACCGTGGGTCCCAAGTGGCACCATCCGCGATGCGATCTGTGGAACTTTCTCGGCGAGCCCCGTAACGGACGGTGCATTTGATCAAAAGTGGTACGCGGCCGTTCTTCACGCATGTGCTCTGAATTTGGACCTAGATTTACTTCGCGATGGAGACACCACGCGAATTGGACACGGTTCAGGCTATGTGCTGAGCGGTGGTCAAATGCATCGCATCGCTCTTGCTCGAGCGGTATACTCTCGGAGGAAGCTTTTGCTGTTAGACGATATATTCAGCGCACTGGACCGGAAAACTAAGACTACTATTATAGCGCGTCTTTTGGGGGTGGATGGACTGCTGCGAAAAGTAAAATCAACCATAGTTTTGGTGACACATGAGAGTAAGACCCCCTCCACGGTTTCTTTGTCGCCGATTACGGGCTAACGCCCTGGTAGTGGAGCAGCTATATCATGCGGATCAGATTTATGTTCTCTCGGATGGGCATCTTCGTCAGGAAGAGCCCTGCGAAGGGCATGTCCATCAAGGCCCGGGGGATGACGCCGTGGAAGCTGACGGATCGAAGGGATTCCCAGAGCCGGCGATAGAGGATAAAGCCGCCATAATCTCCGAGGCGAATGAGGTCGACGATCTCAGGAGAGCAGCAGGGGACTCTGCTGTTTATATGTATTATTGGCATCACGTTGGGTGGACGAAGGCTGCGGTATTTATCTTCTTCGTGACAATGAATGTCTTCTCTAGCACGTACAGCCGTATGTGGATTCTCACTTGTGCCACTCCCGATATCACTGACATCGATCTTCTACTAGAAATCTGGCTTGAGCGGTGGGCTGCTCGTGGTGGAGCCCAAAAGGTACTCTATGTCACGGTGTATATTTTCCTCGCCATTTGCAACACCGTCGGAAATGGTGGTTATGTTTGGCAAGGTGTTCCGTTCGGTAGTATATCATGAGCCATGACTCCTAACAAGTAATTATAGGGCTATCCTCATTCTAATCTCACCATCCACAGCGCGCCGACTTCATTATGTCGTGCTAAAGACTGTCTTGATGTACACTCCGTTCTGTTTCCTCGCACCTCCGTCAATTGCTGACATCTCAAAGGGCAACGCCTCGATTTCTAGCCACCGTTGACATCGGGTCAATACTAAACCGATTTAGCCAGGATATGACCCTGATAGAAAGCGACCTGCCTATTGGCATCTTGATTACGGTCTCAAGTAAGATCCCTACCATTCCACTCAACCTTCAGACAGACTTTCTGAGCACTATCGGCCGCTAATTATCGATATTATTGCTGATCAATCCAGATCTCTTTTCATCAATTGCCAGTGCTGCACTGATTGCGACCGGATCGAAGTACATGGCAATATCTGTCCCGTTCCTGATCATCTTTGTCTGTTTCTTACAGCATTTCTATCTGAAGACATCACGGCAACTTCGACTCCTGGACCTGGAAAGCAGAAGTCCGTTGTACTCCCATCTTCTCGATACGGTCGAAGGTCTTGCTACAATTCAGGCATTCGGCTGGGAAGTAGACTTTCGAGAGGCTAATTCAACATTCTTGGATGTTACCCAGCGCACGTATTATATGCTTAATTGCATCCAGCGCTGGCTCACCTTAGTCTTGGACCTCGTCGTCGCTGCCGAAGCGGTCATTGTCGTTAGCTTAGCTGTGTCTTTAAGACACACTACGAGTGTTGGATTGCTCGGGGTCTCGCTCAACAGCATTCTCGGTATGTCTTTCTATGACAATTTACTTTGCTGATGCCGCCGCTTTGAGGTCGTGACATGCATCGTTACACTTCCTCTAGCTGACTCATTCCCACGAAGCTTTCAATGGTAGCCTTTCATCTCTCATATCGGGTTGGACACAATTGGAGATATCCCTTGGCTCAATTCTACGCGTCAAAGATTTTGAACGCGCTGTGCCACGTGAGTTATCAATCGAGCAAGAAATTCCCGTCGACTGGCCAGGTCGAGGAGCTATTGAGATCTCAGGCATGGCTGCGCAGTACAGGTATGTATTCCACAAGATATATTCGCGCATCGCCACTTCTGAATCCGCATTATTGACAACCACACTCATAGTTCTGAAACAACAGTACTGAGCGACGTCTCTCTGAAGTGTTTGCCAGGTCAGAAAATCGGTATCTGCGGACGTACAGGGAGGTAAGTATCATCTCCCCGGGGGTCCCTTTTTTGTTGTAGGATTAAGCAGTCCTGGGCTTACTTTGCCACCGAGTAATGAATAGTGGAAAGAGCTCTTTACTGTCAACGTTATTGGGCATGCGCACTGTGACCCGCGGCTCGATTGTTATCGATGACATTGACCTCGCTACCCTTCCCCAGGATCTAGTCCGCGAAAGGCTCGTCACCATTTCTCAAACACCACTCATCATGGTTGGCTGTACAGTCAGGTTCAATGTAGATCCCACCGAACGCCTCCCAGACACAGACATCATCACGGCTCTCATCCGAGTCGGAATCTGGGATGGTGTGCTCCTCGAAAGGGGAGGACTAGATGCCGAGATAAACGATACTCTATCGCTATCGCGAGGCGAGCAGCAACTGCTACAATTTGCTCGTGCGATGCTGAAAATACAAGCAAGGAATTCTAGGATCTTGTTGATAGATGAAGGCACCAGCAGCGTCGACGTGGAAACCGACGCTCGTGTGCAAGACCTTCTGCGACAGGAGCCCTTTCGTTCATGCACGGTCCTTACAGTTGCACATCGTGTTCACAGTTTATTGGGTCACGATCTGATCGTCGGTCTAGATCGGGGAAAGGTAGTCGAGATTGATGAGCCTATGGTTCTGAGTAATCGGAAGGGTAGCATCTTTTGGAACCTTCTCACCGGTGGTGGAGATTAGTTCACGAAAGAGAGATTTACAAATCTCACCCAACGTTCATATGACCTTTGAAACACGTCTCAACTACAATAATGAGCGCTTCATCATTTGCCTCGGGTTTCTGGGTTGGCGTGACCATTTTAGTAATCGGCCATGAATAGGAAGTCTACAAGTCACTTTTGTACTGTATGATACCTGATCTATTTAGTGAGGTTATCGATCCTCCAATACGAGGGCAACCATGGTGTAGCAGTCATTCGGTGCTATAGCGCTTTAAAACTAGTAATCTTATCAATATCAGGACAATCGCAGCACAAATTATGATCAGCATACTAGTGCCACCAATCAAGCATATTATCAGTCAAGACAGCGCATATCATGTTCTCCAATATAGTCTATTACTCAAATCAGTATGATCCGATAGTCTCTTTCCTTTTTGGTCCAAGATGAGGTTAATCGGCATTTGTACCACCCAAATCCAGCTAGCGGTTTCCAGGTTTAGACTCGACCACGCGTGCTATATGTTGAACCCCACAAATTAAGACTTTTGAACGCTTGGGTTCAGTATTTAAGCTTGATCCACTTCTTCCACGGCCCGGTAAACGTCCATTGATCGAGCCAACCACGCTGCAACAGGATTGCTGTCAAGAGGACATTGACGCCATTCCTGATTTCTCCATATCCTTCGGCTAACGGAATATCCGCCTTGAATGTGTAGAAATATGTGGGTTGTCAGCTTTATTTTATGGGGACTTAGAGAGGGCTTTCTGCGTCAGTGGTAACTTCATGGCCTTCCTCGTATAGGGTGTTCTTTTCTCAAAAGAAAGAAAGTAAAAAGGAAAGGGAAGAAAAACGACAGAGGAGAGGGATAGAGAGATACATAGGTTTCAAATCGACTAAACGGAGGGAAAACATGAAATCCTGTAAAAGCTACCGGTATTGCAATGCTGGACTATTGAACGCCTCACCCGGGAGAACCTACACGAACAGGAAATAAAGAAAGCCATCACAACAAAGGAATAGAGTTTTAGTCACACCGCTTGGGCAGGTAGGGAACACTTCACCAAAACAAGCCAACTTACCTCACCTGGCCGTAATATTTCCTTCCCAGTTGTGACTGTACCCCGTGAAGATGGTGTGAAAGCCAGGAAGCATGCCAGTTGCCTCGCCTTGTTTCGACCTCTCGGCAAAATCATCCACAAGATCCGTATGGTTCAGAGTATCCACCCGCCCGTGTTGTAACTTAAAAGCGACGTGCCTGACATCATTGACTTTGAGTAACGACGACAATGAATGGAGAGGTATAGCGCACAGTCCATCCGTGGATCAGCCGCGGATTCCCTACCATCTTTGTGAATGGAGGAAAAAACGGTGTGTTGATTGCACGACCCGGCCTATATAAGTATTAGACCTGTATAACTGATATGTTCATTCTCTCTTACCTTGAAAACCTCAGCAGTTATTCGACAAAATGGCGAATCAGTCGACCCTCAGTCTTAGGGAAGTGACTCCAGAGGACATTCCCAAGATCACCGAAGTATGGTTCCGCGCCTTCAGTACGACGCCACACAATCTGGAGTTATTTCCCGACACCCCCGCCGTGCGCACGTGGTGGAATGAAACCAATTACCATGATCTTGTGAACAAACCATACCAGAAGTATCTCAAGGTCGTCGATGCCGCTCGCCCCGGTGATATCCTCGCATACGGAAAATGGGACCTGCAGCCGGATAAGTGTGGCGAGCGATATCCGCCATGGCATCCGGAGTCGAATGCCGAGCTCTGCGACCAATTCTTCGGGGACATAGAGAAGCAGCGCAGGAGATTGATGCAAGGACGCGAGCACTACTGTACAACCCCCTCCCCCGCCCCTGACTGACATACGTTAGTTTTAATCACGTTATAGACCTAGATATGCTGGCCACCAATCCTGATCATCAGCGGCGAGGTGCCGCTTCACTGTTGATGCAATGGGGGTGTGATCAAGCCGACCACAACGGTGTTGCAATCTACATAGCCTCCAGTGACCAGGGAGTTGGACTGTATCGGAAATTCGGGTTCGAACTGCTGGAAGGCCTTGACGATACCCCTGAAGGAGTCACTCCCATGATCAGAGAGCGGAGAATGCTGAATTAAAAGAGTAATGGCGTTTTGTCTCCTGTAGGACCAGGTTATGTGTATTGGCGTTGAAGGACTCCTTTTCGCGTTCTTATTCCCCTGCATCGTGCCTTTCAGATGCTGTGTATATATTCAAGCAGAAACATCCTGCATGCTATTATCATTCCCTAGATTGCACGCTTCGCCAATCCATATCGATAAGTTCTATTTCTGAAATCGATCCTCGCTCTCCGCGGATGATGAACTGGCGCGAGCTTTGACTATCCTGAGATTGTGCCGAGCCCGGAACGACCATCTCGAGTCCCACTATATTTTGAAAATGGTGTGGTACATTATGCGACTCGCTCTCTGTTGACTGTGCAAAATATGACTCCCCTCTCTTGATCGTTCCTTGACCCCAACCGGTATCAAAAGATGCGATGAAAGGTTTGATACATGGTATGGTGGCGGCCATGAGACTGCACTGAAGTAGCACTTCCGTAGTGATCACAGCATTTGACACGCGAACTGGCAGACGGGGTTCTTCGAATGCGCGGTTGATGTATACCTGTCGGACAACGGCCACAGCGATTATGCTATGATCGTCAAACATAGCGAAATGAATTAGCATTTGTTGCCAGCACACATGTCCATCGCGTTAATACTTACGCCGTTCTCGTACTAAACGCACATATAACCGCCACTTTTTGCTTTCGTGGCATTTGGATGTCCCAAACGAGGAGAATACTTAAGCCCACAAGGAAAGCCTCTATCATAATATCCACCGTCGTGAGAACCTTCCATCCGGTATTCTATACCCTTCCTTATCAGCTGTGCATTACTAAAGGGAAACGGTGCTGCCCACACGATCGATAACAGTACGACTCAAATTCCAGTGGTTGCTCGGTTGCCAGCTGATCGCGATTCCAAGAATCGATGAGACCGTCCACAGGCCGATAACAATTAGTACGATGTTGCACCCATTGAGGTACTTCGTTACTCTTCCCAGCCGACGCAGCAGCAGGCAGACGGAAACTTTAGCGGCGCTATGACCGGCCAGAAAAAGGAGGTCGGCAGCATATAGGGCCTAGTTAACGGATCAGAATGGGCACCTGGCAGTAGGTTCGCCGACCGAAAACGAATTTAGGTACCTTTCGTGCGCTTCTTGCCTCACTTGCTGGCATTTCTTGCAGGGGCCTTCCGAACCCGTGTGACACGGAAGCCATGATGGCTCCCACATGGCCTATTCCAAGCGCCTATCGTGTTGATTAGTACCTGGAATGGCAAGCCAGGGGAATGTCATCGGCTTGTTACAGACGTACACCACCCGCAAAAGCTGCGAAGTCATCCGCCCCTAAGGGACCGTTCATGACAAGTCTCATGTAAAGACGGAAGAGACACACTGTACACATCCATGACATGAACAGTGTCGCAGTGATAACAATTAACCCTCTCTGATCTGTTGGCGTTATTGGGTAGGGTCCTCCCATGATTCATCTCACTCAGTCGCGAGAGGAAAGAGACCAAAGTCAAGATTTGGGGAGGACAGGTGTGGAGGCATTTTGTCCTTCTCCGATCGAAAGGAAATGCAATTTCAGATCCCCGCCATCCAGGGAGTAGAGGATACAATATAACTCAATATCCATGCCGCTTAATAGACTAGGATTATAGCGGCAGATCAAGGGCTCTCCGCCGGTGCTCAAAGGTAACATCAATTAAGCCATTTACTGAATTCAGCTAGGAATATATTATAGTCGATGGTATCAAGTATCTTTGTGGGCGATCGGGACTCTCCGACCGAGGTACATGTACTACGCGAGTTATCGCACTCATCAGGGGCCAAGTCTTGTCCAGCTCCTAGGAGACCAAGGGATGCCAATACTGAGCGGGGAAGGGATCGGCCTCTAGCTTACTATGTTCTTAACGGAGACACCTAGACTTATATGCTGCCAATTAGTAGCAATATGGAGCCAAATCATAGGATAATAGGTGAAGTTTCAAGTAGATGGCACCATCTCACCCTAGTTGACGGCTGGGAGGAATCCACCAAGGTGGGCGGCGGACTTTAGTCCAAACTGTCTGTGTCGATCATACTTCAATTTCATAATCGATACGGAGAGTGCTTATTGATATTATGGGGACGGGTCGAGATATATTATAACATATTGCCAGTCAAACGACACGAAGGTATTTTCCTGAGGGGTTCATTCTTGGCCAGACTCCCTTTTCCGAGTTGTTCAATGTTACATCGGGCTACAGGTGATTATTTGCTGGGATATCGGCCGTTTGCCGGGATTAAAATGTCTGGCTGGACGGTGGACCCTCGAGCAGCGTAGCTGTCGGAATAATAATCCTTGTCTAGGCCCATGCAGGGAAAACTCCTAAGGACGCACAGATCCGAAGCACAGTGCGCAAATTGTCGCTCATAAATTTTGAAAGATTGTGTCCCTGTGTGGTCATCTCTTGACCGTTCCTCTAGCCCTACGTGTTTCGGCACTGCCTGGTACAATATATCCCACAGACAATGCGGACCGAGAAAGCAGTAGGGTCGGTGGCATACGCCACAGCACCCGAAGACAGTCCTTCCGATAAACATGGAACGGCACAGGACAAGATAGACATGTGGCGTGTGGGCAGGGATCAGGAGCTGAATGTAAGCGATTGCCAGATACATTCTTAGGGTGGCATATACTGAAATGATTAATGGCTGACAGCGGAACTTTCGGTTTCTATCCGTTCTCGGTTTCAGTGCAGTATTAATGTGCACTTGGGAAGCGGTACTCTTGTTAGTGCACCTTGCCTATTGAGTTAGAAAAGTGCAGGTATGACTGACATTCAGTCAGTGGCTCTTCGAATGGCTTGACGAATGGCGGAAAGGGGGGCATGATATACACCTACCTTGGAGGTCTAATAGGATTCAGCTTTGTGATTCTCTCAATGGCGGAGATGGCTTCGATGTATCGCTCTCCCGAATCACATAACCAGCTCATAGCTCTGGTCCACTGACAATAAAGTCTAGGGCACCCACCTCCGGCGGCCAATACCATTGGGTATCAGAATTCGCACCGCAGAGTTGTCAAAAGCCCTTGAGCTACATCACCGGGTGGGTGTGCGTGCTAGGCTGGCATACTGGGATCGCCGGCTGTTCATACACAGTAGCCAACATGTTGGTCGGTGTGATTGCCATCAACTATCCCGATTCATATACCTATGAGCCATGGCATGTCACGCTATTAGTTATCGCAGTAGCAGTGGTCGCGTTGGTGTTTAATACATTCTTAGCCCAGAAGCTACCCTTGATCGAGGGGTTCATCTTGATTGTCCATTGTTTTGGGTTTTTCGGTATCCTGATTCCCCTCTGGGTCTTGTCGCCTTCAGTACCACCATCGGAAGTATTTGGGTCTATTGAGGATCGCGGTGACTGGGGTAGCAATGGCTTGTCATGCTTAGTAGGGCTGGTTGGGCCGATATATGCATTGATTGGTAAGTGTCCAGAAGCTCGAGCAAAACGGAGGGTCTAATCAGCAGTTGTATTGCAACAAGGCCCCGACTCAGCTGTCCACATGTGTAAGAAACTCCCTTCCTCCCAGCGGCCAGACACTGAGCTCACAAAATACAGCCGAAGAAATCCAGGATGCATCTCGCGTACTTCCGCAAGGAATGATCTGGACTCTTATTCTGAATGGCGCGACGGGATTCGTCATGATTGTGACTTACGCATTCTGCGTGGGAAACATTGATGAAGTGTTGGAGTCTCAGACAGGCTTCCCCTTCATCCAAGTTTTCCTAAACTCCACCGGATCTGTGAAAGCTGCAACTGGTATGACTGTAGTGATTATGGTCATGCAGTTCTGCGCTGCCATCAGCAACGTTGCGACGACATCGCGGCAGGTCTATGCCTTCGCCCGGGACCAAGGCCTCCCATTTTCAGGAACCCTATGTCAGGTTCGTATTTTCACTTTTCTTCCCTGGCAAAGAAACAAAGGAAATATAAGAGAAAAGAATGGAAAAGGTGTCAGATTCATGTTGTTTACATTCCGATTTATTGCAGATAAGCCCTACCTTCACTGTTCCACTCAATGCCTTATTCCTCAGCCTTATCATCGTGTCTCTCCTCTCACTTATCAACATCGGCTCATCCGTGGCCTTCAATGCCATTATGTCCCTGGGAACTGCGGCTCTCCTGTCGTCGTACATCATTTCGATTAGCTGCGTCCGCCTCCGTCGATGGAGAAACCAACCCCTGCCTCCAGCACGCTGGAGCATGGGAAGGTTCACGCCGGTTATCGATTCGATTTCAATTCTCGTCTTAATAGTCATTTTTGTGTTTAGCTTTTTCCCAGTCACGCGTCATGTCACTGCGCAGTCAATGAACTGGAGTATCGTCATATTCAGTGGCGTGACTCTCTTTGCCATGGCATACTACCACGCTTACGCGCGGAAGGTGTATAGAGGACCGGTTGTGAGGGTAAGGCTGGTCGAATGAGGGTTTCCTATAATTTAAGTACTATGGTTGATCGACCATGCATGATCAAATCATTACTAGGACTTCGTTCTAATATATATTTCGCGTATCCAGATTATTAGTGGAGATCAATGAAGCTGGATTAAAATTGTGCGATTGTCCCGCATTACTGAACTAGACAAACTTAGTGGATACAGAAAAGACATTGAAAGGAAGAACAAGTAATTCAGCTTGTTCGTAAAGACCTCATACTACGTATCACGATCCCATTGTTCAATTGGAAACGACTGGAAACAACTCGTTGATGCAAGGGTGCAATGGATGCAAACCGATTTCAACCAATGACAGGCCCGAGTCAGGCGGTGTGATCATCTAGTCTCGAAGAGGACTAGTGGGATGAAGTCTAGAAGGCGTTTTCGCGGGTTGTTTCGTATGGCCCGTCATGTGACCATTGTGATTCCGTAGAGACTGCAGAGTGACGTCGTCTTCTGACGTCCTTTTGTTCTATATTCTTCTTCGCCGTCCCGAAAAGAAAGGTTTTTTTCCCTCTGTTCGCATTCAGCAGAATGTGACTGATCTTCCCCGCGTCGGTTCCTGGAAATTCCTCGATCCGTCGCTCACTCTACGAACCGTGTAACCACCCAGCTTCATCATGTCCGACCAGTACCTTAGCTCCACGCCTCGAGACCAGGACTCCGAGGCCCGCGAGGCTATCCTGGCCCAGCACCTCAACCCCCAGTTCACAGCCTCGCTGCAGGATGAGACCTTTGCCCCCTCAGAAACGGCCCACGAAGATGCGGAGGATAGCCCGGAGCCGCAGTCCTCTCTCCTACTTCAAGGCGGCGACGTACATCGTGACCTTTACCGGATTGAAGCCAAGTCTAAGCAGGCGAAGATAGATAAACGGGCCGCAAGCTTTTCCTTTCCCCCAAGAGAGGCGGAAGATGCAATAGAAGAGGGTGTCGCAGCTATGGAGCCCGGCAGCTTCCGTCGCCATTTCGTGCAACAGCACAAGAACGGCAATTTCGATTATCCGGGGGTGACGACGTCCTTCCTCGATTTCCTCGATCTATATGGTAATTTTGCCGGTGAGGATCTAGCAGAGACCGAGGAAGATTCGGTGGTCAGCGAAGACCGAGAGACTAGGACATTGCCATGGGAGCAAACCCCCTTGATCCAGAGGGCCCGGCGGCGTTCACGAGTCGGCCGTCCGGGTGACGCATCCAATCTGAAAACATTTTTCACACTGCTGAAGGCATTCGTTGGCACAGGCATTATTTTCCTGCCCAAAGCATTCCGCAACGGAGGAATCTTATTTTCCTCGATTACGCTAGTGACGGTTGCGTTGATCACTACTGTATGCTTTCACCTTCTCCTCCAGTGTCGTCGACAATATGGTGGGGGTTATGGCGAAATTGGGGAGCGAATTGCAGGACCTCGTCTCCGGTCTCTTATCCTGTCATCCATCACCATCTCTCAGATCGGCTTCGTGTGCACGTGTTTCATCTTCACCGCCGAGAATATTCAGGCTTTCTTAAAGGCCATGGCGACGGATATCTCGACGGGAAGTTTGATCTTGCTCCAATTGGTCGTACTCATTCCGCTGGCTTGGATCCGAAACATCTCTAAGCTGGGTCCAGCAGCGCTGCTCTCCGATGTGTTCATTCTCCTGGGACTAGGATATATCTACTGGTACGACGTTGCGACTCTCGTAACGCGACCGGGAGCTGACCCAACCGTCGAGCTCTTCAACCCGCAGTCATTCACGCTGACCATCGGCTCGTCGATTTTCACCTTCGAAGGTATTGGTCTCGTATTGCCGATCCAGTCCTCAATGCGGAAGCCGCAGCATTTCGACCGTCTCCTATACATCGTCATGGCGATCATCACCACACTCTTCACAGCAGTGGGCGCGTTATCCTATGCTACATTCGGTAACCGGACTCAGACGGAGATCTTCAGCAATTTCCCCCAAACAGACCGACTTGTCAACACGATCCAGTTTCTTTACTCCATTGCAATCCTTGTGGGCGCTCCAATCCAGCTGTTTCCAGCTACCCGTATCATGGAGGGCAAGCTCTTCGGGCACAAGTCCGGGAAAGGTGACACGTCAATCAAATGGAAGAAGAATATCTTCCGGATGGTCCTCGTTTTATGCTGTGCCTTCATCTCCTCCGTTGGTGCGGGTGACTTGGACAAATTTGTTTCCATTATCGGGTCGTTTGCGTGTGTACCGCTGGTCTATATCTATCCGGCGTATCTGCACTGGAAAGGTGTGGCCGAGTCTCCGTGGGAGAAACGGGGAGACATTGCTATGATGGCACTTGGTTTCGTTTTTATGGTTTACACGACCATTGCTACGCTGGCTGTTTGGGTCCAAGGCAGTCCATGATAGATATGTCAACAGGCGTCTGGGGGATTAAAATGCTATATATTATTGCTCGAATGATGTCGATGTAGAGTGGATGCTGACTTTTGCGCAAGACTTGCTGCCTCCTGTTTGCTACATCGAGTACAGGGAAACTTTCAAAGCTCATAATCAACGACAGCAGAATACAAAAGAGAGAAAAGAGTCAAAAGTAGCGAGATACTATGTTGCTCGAGGACAATAATCAATTTAGTATATCTCTGGCAGTGTTATTCTTTCCGGCTCTTTTCTACTGCTGTTGATTAGTCGCGAGATGTTATTATCAACAGATATTCTAAGATATACTTACACCACCAAGTTAAGTATCCGTATGGCAAGGCTACTACCACGGTAGGCAGAGAAGCCCCTAGGTTGAGTGACAGTTAGTTTCAATACTGCTTCATGAAGTGATCTCCCAGCCCATCACATGTGCGGGGATGACCTTCGCAGGAGGGCAATTTCGTCAGAAGGCCTTACTTTCCACCAATCTAATACAGACGGAATACAGATCGCGTGGCAAAGACCGGGTGCGTGGGCTTTGCAGAGCAATTCAAAGCATTCGAATTGCCTCGGCCAGTCTAGTTGTATGGATTTGGTTTTCAAATACAAGCGGGGAATAAAGATACCCATCAGGATATTACATGCATTAGAGTGAACCTAATCCCATTGCTACATCGATGTTCGAGATGGTGGGATATTCTCGTGTTTCTGACGAGAAAGTAATGGTCCCTACCCCGCTCTGCAGCTCATCGATTGTTCAGAATGAGGCATTAATGACTATATTTTTGCTCAGTAATAATGAAAACGAGATCTTTATCCTTCCTTGATCATTGTATCTTCCACAATCAACCGCCAAGATGAAAACTAAATTCGGGAAGCCGATGCGCAAGCATTTCCTCTTCTACGGTTCGTGGTTGAATATGAATCATGGTAAGTAATACGACTTGTTATACTACTGCATAACAATAACAAGGTTCTTACAACAGGCTCTTTTGGAGCCATACCCAAATATGTCAAGACATGTCTGCATGACAAACAGGATCTGGTCGAGTCCTCACCAGATGCCTTTATTCGATTTGACTACGCCAGACATCTCCTAGAATCACGAAAAGCGATTGCCACGTTGGTCAACGCCCCTGTTCAATCGATTGCTCTCGTCCCAAACGCCACGACGGGGATTGATACAATCCTCCGGAATCTGGAGTACGCCAGGGGCGATTATATTCTTACTTTTAGTACAGTGTATGGGGCAGCAGAAAGAACCGCCCTCCACCTATCCGAGGTAACTGGGGTTCACATCGTCAATATCCCCATCACATACCCCATGTCCGACGCGGAGACTCTGGTCCTGTTTCTTGAAACCGTCACAAAGATCGGTGCGGACAAGATCAAGGTGGCAGTCTTTGACACTATTAGCTTCGAGCCTGGCGTTCGCATGCCATTCGAAGCGCTGGTCCAGGCCTGCCGGGAGCTGAATATTCTCTCCTGTGTGGATGGCGCCCACTGCGTCGGTCAAATCCCCATCAACTTGGAAACGCTCGACCCGGACTTTTTCGTGAGCAATCTCCACAAGTGGCTGTTTGTGCCCCGTGGTTGCGCCGTCCTCTATGTTCCGGCGCGGAATCAAGGTCTAATTCGAACTACGTTTCCAACGAGCTGGGGTTTCACGCCTCGGTCGACCATCTGCAGATGTCAGTTCCAGCAGTCGTCAGATCAGTCGGCCTTTGAGAGACTTTTCGAGAGCGTCGGAACCATGGACTATAGTCCTTTTCTATGCGTCGCCGACGCACTGCTGTTTCGGGAGCAAATCGGGGGCGAACGGGGCATCATGCTCTACAATAGTCAGCTTGCGAAGGAGGGGGGCCGTATCATGTCGCAGATCTTGGGAACAGAGGTTCTTGACAATGCGGAGGGCACGTTGACACGAGGGTTGAGCATGGTCAACGTTCAACTCCCGCTGAATCCGGACACGTTGCCGATACAGGAGACTGTTGATTGGATTTGCAGAACGCTGGTCTCGGAATACCATACATTTACCCCAGTCTTTCTTCATGGTCGAAAGTTCTGGACTCGAGTGAGCGCGCAGGTATATCTTGAGCTAGATGATTTTGCCTTTCTAGGTCAAGTATTCAAGGATATTTGCGACCGTGTGAGGGACAAAGGTCTGGTTAGAGAGACCAGTGAAAGGAAAACATTGATGTCGGGGAAAGTCAGTCAAACATGAATTAAATTACAGTTTATTGATCCTTATTTCTCTCTCGATTGTATTAGAGTATTGGAATAGTACAAAAAGGCGACCGTGTGGTTCTCCAATTATGATATTTTCCTGCTACCCCCAAAGCACCAGAACATGATTGAAAGGAACAAGAACAGAGCAGCTATACCGGGTTAGAATGGGATTTCTCATGTTGCCACACAGAGATCACTTACCGAATACCATATTCATATGATAGTAACTGACCGATTCCGATAAGAATCCAGAAATCACTGGGCCGATCATCATAGCCAGGTTGGCAGCAACGCCGGCCATTGAGAGCGCCCGAGATTGGCCACCCTGGGGTCCAAAGACCTGGGGATTTTGGGCTGTAAGTTCCTTGACCACCGCTGTATTGCATCAGCCAATATTCCTAGGCACAATCGGAGGCAAGCAAACCCCAGGAGCACTTACCAGTTACCTCGAGAACGCCTATCCCCCCAAGGAAAGGAATCATGAATCCGATCACAAAAAGAGTGATAACATAGATAAAGGGTCCATAGCTCTCTGCACTGGCCCAAGGAAACCGAGAGTCTCCCGGAACACCCAAAAGTAATAGACATGGTGCCAGAGCACACAGGCTTATCGCCGTTGGAGTTCGTGTTCCCACACGGTCCCGTAGCCAGCCCGCTAAAGGCCCGATAAATATTGAGGGAAGCTGCAAAATGAGGAACAGCATGCTTGTTTGCGCCGTATCCCAGCCAAACCTTCGGTGTACATGCAATGGAAGTGTAGCATCGAAGCTAACCATAACTGATGTAATGCCCATGGAGGTGAGCAGGGCTGTGACGACCCGGCCATTCTTGAGCATTTTGTGATAGAAGTTGGCAGGCGTACTGGATTGATCAGGCTTGAGAGGTTCGTCTGAACCAGATTCCTCACACATGGTAGTATCTGATAGAAGGCTGCGGCGTTCTTCACACAAATCAGGAGTCCATGGGCTTGTTGGCACCTCAGGGTCATTTATTACCGGGTGACCATGCTGGGAATCAATCATCACTAAACGTGCGACGAGATCCAAAGCCAGTACAACAAGCGGCACTGCCCAAGTCGGCCAGTATCCAAATGCCTTGAAAACGAGACCCGACACCACTGGCCCAGCAATAGTACCGGCAGATATGAATGAGTCGACTATCCCCATGGTTTTGGCCAGGTGATCTGGGGCCACATGGTCGGCAACGGTAGACAGACCGAGGATCCAAACAACGGATCCTGCAAGGCTCTGCAGGATTCGTCCTAGAAAAAGAATGCCAAAGGAGTGAGAGCAGGCAACAAGAGATGTTCCAATAATCTGCCCAATGAGCGAGACCACTAGCGGTCCTTGTCTATTGGTCAAAAACCGGTCACTGAGATGGCCAATGAATGGACTGGCAATGACTGCGATGAACCCATGGATGGCCAGGATTGCAGAGGTCGCATGCTGGGTGTATGATGGATCCATATGCAAGCGATCCCTGGCCATATAGCCCAAGATGGGAACCATGAAGCCATAGAGAAATGTTTCTGCTAGGGTTAGATAGGGTAGATAGGGAGTAAACCATAACAGGCTTGGTGGCCATACCAGAGAAGACAGCAACAGTGATACAGACCACTACAAATACACTAGATGCGCGCCATCGATAGCCCCAAGGCTTCGGGTTGCTACTGAGAATTGCCATTGCCGGTCTTAATTCAAGAGAATCTTGGTTTCTCGTCTTCTTTTGCCTCCACTGTTTATTTATAAAAAGTTATAACTCTTCGTTGATTTACCATAAGATTTGTAGTAAGACAACCCGAACTCTCCCCCTTTCATTAGTGTGGCACATCATTGCATAGTTTATCGGAACAGGGAAAGCCATGGCCACTTCGGTTGCCAAAATAAGAAAAGAGCAGCAGAGAGCTGAAAAATGTATCAGAATCGACCCACTTCAGGGATTTCCGCAGTGGAGCCTCGCGTAAGGCACATCCAATACCAAGTAGTTTTGAGGCAAGCCAAGAAAGGGAGAAGAATGTTATGGTTCAGGAGGAAAGCCACCACAAGGATTTCCACTGCTTGCAGCTTTCTATGCCTCTCTTCCTAGATTATCCAGCCCTGCCAGCTGAACTGTTGAAGCTCAATCATCATATACATTCTCGTGGCGTGTGTAGTTAGCTAAGAGACCGCTGAAAGCATCGCCGTCTGAATTAGGACAAGGATTCTCACTATAGTTCTTTTGAAAAAAGCACAGATTAACAATGCCTCGTATGGAGCGGATCCCCCGGGTCTATCCAATATGCTTTCCACTTGTGGCTGGCGCTGCTCTTGTACAATTTTTCCATATTGCGGTGGATGAACTAAGTTTTGTCAATTAATCACTATAGTTTCCCGGAAGTAGATCAATTTCTTCTCATGATTTAACCTGAGCTCCACCTGCGGGCCCCTGACGTGCGTCGAAATCCTATAACCAAGGGTTCGAATTAGAAATAAGGTCTAACATATATAATAGTTTTATTGTTTAAGCCCTATATGTATATCACATAGCATAGATAGCCATCAATTCAAGCATAGCCCATTGAAATATTATTTTTCGGTATGGACTATGCTTATTCATTCTATCTTGGTTGACGCTCCTTTTTAGTATTCCCAGGACGATTAGAATTGTGCGAGAGATAGAGATCTTTTGTTGCTTGTACTAAGATCTCTGTCTCTGGATTCTGGTACGCGTGCGGAGAAAATGATGCAGCACCAGATAATGGTATTGACTCCGCTGCTGATATTGATATAGAGTTGTCTGTTAGATACAAGGTTTAAGGAATTTGAGTAAAAAAAATAGTCACCTGTCATAGAAGTTGAAATTAGAAGAAAACTTTTTTTTTTTTTTTGGAATCTCTGGAGATGTGCGCTGTCACGCGCACGGGCATGCCGGTTGTACCCGCCCAGAGTTATTGGTGCCATGAATTATGTGTCTTACGTGTCTATAATTCGATAACTTAAGCAAAAGCTGTGTGAAGGGTAATGAGTAAGTAGAGAGTACAATATGGGTTCTGTGTTACTCTACTCATATTGAACAGCCTCTCCACACATTAGCTTCTCATGCCATAGTTTTTGTTAGTTGAATGAAACCATAATCCTGGAACGCCTCTGAAGCGGAGTATGAAAATGTTTGTTCGACCCGTGGTAGTGCCTTTGATGGCTTTTGAGAAATCAAAACAAAAGAATAATGTTTTTGGCTTAATGAAGGACATGTCTTGATAGGCAGAAGGACGTATGATTAGGTGGACTATCCATAGTCTTCTTTTTAATATCATGTATGTTAACTAAACGTGTAATGCATTCCGGTACAGCCTCTTAACGACGACGTATTGAGAACACGTCAACCGCGCAGTGCTTAGAGTTCTATGTGTACTAGCATCCTGTGCGACAGAGACAGGGGTGGAAGGTCATATGTCTAATCTCTAATATTTCAGGTGTAGTGTGCTGTAGTCATCAGATATTGTATAAAGCAAGGAAAGATAAGAGGCACATCAAATCGCTGTTTGGTAGGTGTATCCATTTCGCATAAAGCGCTGCAATGAGAAACCCCAATATAAGGATAGAAAGTAGAGCGAACTTGCCCCGAAAAAGGTCAGCCCCTTGGGAAGCGCGCCGTCACTTCGCAGAATGAGTGACAGAAGAGATGACCAAAGTGGGATTCCGATCATGGCTCCCAGAGACTGGACTGTTCGAATCCCCATGTATAGGCGCTGCACAGCCTCGTTGTCCCGCAAGGCGCTGGTGGCAAGTGATCGCAGAGAGTCGTTGAGACCTATGCCAAAGGAATAAACAATCAAGCCAATGCCGTACACTAGCATAGACGGCGAGATGGACAGAACTAGGCAACCCAAGGCGCTGAAGATGATGCTGACCAAGGCTACCCAAAGGTCCACCCGCCGTTTGGTGCCCATTAATGGCCTCAGAATCTTATGTGACAAGAAAGGTAGTGCGAGGAGAACGGCAGCGGAGACCACCTGGCCCACTGACCACAATGTATTGACACTAGCCAGCTTCCAATGGAAGTTGCTAGAGGCCCACTGCTGGAAGGTGTTGTGGACTGTCATGGCCATGGTACTGCTGAAACAGATGGCCATGACTCGCCGGGTGAGGGGTTCCCGCACAGCTTCAACGAAGAGCATCAAAGACTGGGGGAGATCGATCGTGAGGGCCCGCAGGATGGCTCTACACAAGAGTCGACATTGCTGGACGATGCCATCATCTTCAGAGCCGTGGGCCTTTGGTGGAGGCAATAGTAAGGGGGATGATGGGGCCGCCTCTGCAGAGTCGGTCTGCTCTGTCAAATGAGAAGGGGAGCTTTGTGGAAGAAAGCTGACAGCAGGGATTGTCAAGGCATAGACGCAAGTGGCTGTAGCACAAAGTTGCCAGACATTGACCCGGAGAATCAATGAGCCCAGAAATGATCCGAGTGAGCCCATTCCAATCAGTAGGAAGGTCAAGGTATAGAAAGCATCGCTCCTGTATGGGGTATAAGCTGGCTACACCTGTAACAGAGGCAACAGGGACGGAATACAGAGTTTCTTATGAAGTAGTGTGCATGCCAGGGAACAAAAGCCACTCACAGCCGATCATCCGATACATTCTCCGCAATATACATGCTCAGCATGATTTCTCGGACTGGAATTCCCCCTCCGACTGCAGTAAAAACACACAGGCCTAGAATCATATGCACATTGAACAAGTTGTAGAAGTAAACTGATGAGGTGTGAAGGTCAGCAAGATGAGTCTCAGAGCAAGCAGGGGCTACCTACAAACAGATGAATATGCAACGGTGGCTAGCACTAGGCCGACCGCATTGATCAAGAGCACACTCCGCTTCCCAATCCTTGACGCCAGCCTGGTCCATAAAGGAGTAATCAGAAATCCTAGAGTACCAAAGTCAGTTGCTTTTAGAGCCAATCATACGGGATGCTGCCCCGCACCAACGACCAAGATGGACAGAGTCAGTAGCCCTGACAAAACCGCTACCTCGGACTGAACTTGTTTGATTTTACACATTGCTTCAGGAACACTGCCATCTGGGAGAATCATGTCAGGGTTAGAGCCGGCATAGAACTGTCGACAGAGCGCCTGCTCGACGAGAAACGTTTGTGATACATCAATCATGGCATAGGCCAAGCCCGTCAGAGCCATAATTACCATGGCCTGCAATTCGGGCCTCACAGCCATCTTCGGATCCTAGCTGATTGGATTAGATGATGACGGTGATGAATCGGTCGCTTTCACTTCGCTTCGCAAAGAGTTGCTCGGAAAAAGTATTTGCTGATCTTTAACCGCTTGGAAATCCGCATCTACAGCTTTAGCAACCGGACATCCACAGATTGCTGATCTGTTAAGTATTTGGATGACACAACGGTTACGAACTCCAGGGAGCCAGACAGGTGGGATGACTGGGAAACGTGACCAAACTCATTGACAACTGTCATCTGGTTTACAAGCAGAGAAAAAGAAAAAAAAAAAAAGAAAGAAAGAAAGGTGAGGAGCTGAGGTGGTCATTTTACTAAGGAAAGACAGGGAAGGATCGGCAGACCCCCTCTCGTCACACGGCTGATCTACTAGCCGTTCCGCAACCTAGGATTCTTTCCCGAAACCTTGGCGTTTTACATTATGCCACGCACCTGTAGTCTTTAGTGCTTGATTATCTATATTGCACAGTACTTAGTACTTGGCTTAGTAGGGTCTTATAATACACTGTTTTATGGTAGGATTGTAGAAGTACTTCTTGTAGTAGTATTAGTAGTCGTGGTGATATAATAGTGGTATCATGGTCGTATACGGAGTCATAGTGGTATAATAGTGGTGGTGTAGATATCCAGACTGAACTACAAGCTTAGGGGTTACGGTACCTGAACTTAGCGGGGGTAGTACCTGAACTTTGGGCTGAGTGCCTGGAGATGGATTAAGTCCTTTCATTCTAAGAAGCAGTAAAGATACTGCTGAATTTTGATCGGCTATGTAACAGTGCGTTGCCGTTACTAAAGTTGGTAAAACTCTAGATTAACCGTAATCATTGTTCCAGGCCCTTGCAGAGCTTTGACCCCTGACCAAGACTCAGCGAATACGTTTCCCCGCGTTGTATCGTAGCAGGCATGATTGTGTATTGTGGATGGTGTATTTATTCAAACACTCTACTCCGTACATGATCTGTAATACCAATCCGGTAAAAGTGGATCTTGGAGGGTTCATGTGTAGGTATGTGGCAGAACAAGACAGACGTGGAATTAAGGGCCAACAAAAGATAGACCAGTATCAAATGCGAATTAACAGAGGTGCAAGAGCTACCATAATTAATAGAAGCTTGACATGATTATTTTCTGAGTCTCGCTCTACATAACCATTTGAGCAATACTAGGATATCTACTTCTGTGTAAATTGGTCAAAAGATGCGAAATCTGGAAGAATGCTACAAATATATATTTTGCAACAATGGAACTCATGCCCATTGAAAAATCCATTCCTGCCCAGTAATTCAGGTGAAAGACGCCTTTGGTAGGAAAAAAAAAAAAAAAAAAAAAAAAAAAAAAAAAAAAAAAAAAAAAAAAAAAAAAAAAAAAAAAAAAAAAAAAAACCATAGCAGAAGGCCATCATGGTTGTATGAATCAACCCACAGCTGCGGCTTTTGCTGTCAAGGCGTCAACAGGATCCATATCATCACAAATGCCCAGCATCTTATCAGTCACATAGCAAGCGAGCTTTTGAGCATCAAGCGACCAGGTTTCAACATCATTTTTATCCCACCATACGAACTGATTGCTCTAAGGAAAGATAAGTCTTTGGCTATTGCTATCGAAAGATTGACCCTATCATGAACTTACCTCGGGCCGAGCCCAGGAACTGCAGAAGAAGACCGAATGCAATATTCTGTCTGCATCGGACGAGTTTGTTCCCCCTCCATGTAGAGCCGAACCCAAAAAGAGGAATGCCTCGCCAGGCTTCATGTCAACGGTCAAAACTTCCTCGGGGGTTTTGGGTTGGCGCTCGTCAGCCCAGAGATGAGACCTGGGAACAAACTAAGAGATAGAATCAGCCCGTGGTAGCCCTGGAATAATGCAGCCCAGTGTTACCATTGTTGCTCCATTCTCTCGGGTACTTGTCACTCCTGGCACCAGCAGAGACATGCTGATATCCGATCCAACGCAATACCCTGTGTCTTCCTGGCTGGCATGTACCTTTTGCCAGATGCTGTCGTCGCGATGCAAGGCTTGTGCTTTCCCACCGGGCCGTGTGGCAATTGTGCTTGCTGCAGAGAGGATAGCATTCGTGCTTCGCCCTGGTTCGCTATTAAGGTCTACAAATGGGGGGTTTGTAGTTCGCAGGAAGTGGTTGACAATACTCTGCACATTCTCTTGTAGGATTATGTCCTCTCGCATAGTTTTGCTGAGCCCGTATAAAAGTCCGCAGTAGATTCGTCCGTGGTACCGTTCGTCCCAGCTCTTGTGTGATTGTTAGTGTGGATCGAGTGCTGAAGAGAGGGTGTTGCCTCATTACTCTATCCTGAAACCTTTTCAAAAGGTGGTCTTTCATGTCCTGGTTGACCTGTTCAATCTGCTCTACAGGAAATCCTGTTAGAATAACTCCCCCATCCTCCTTGATGATGCTGATGGCCTCTCCTGGCTGGGAAAGGGGAGCACGACGCAATATTTTCATGAGAGCAGGACTCATGGTGAGTGAATGCTAACAACACAGTGAACAAGCTAGGTAGGTAATGTATTCAAGATAGACATTACACGTCCTCAGCTGATTGTAATGTAGGATGGCTCGTAACTCGCAGTGGGGTGTGCATGTATGTTTAAGTACAGTATGGTATTGTGAAGCAATAGATTACGAAAATATGTAAATTACGTTCAAAACCTTAGAATGTGGGTCTGCCAATCATCATCGGTTAATGCAGTATATGACACCCAGTACATATGACGCGAGAGAAATAAACAATAAACAATACAATGCCTTACTAGTATCTTTGAACAAGGGAGGTAACTTGGACATGTTTCTAATTTTTACAGCAGTCACTTAAATTGCATATGTATCCTGCATTCTGGTGGTTACTGGGCAGCCAATAGACATAGTACCACCCCTCATTTGAGAGAAGCTAGTCGTCTATTCTCAGAGGCCTCATTGATATATGTCGCAATAGTTGTCGGATCTTAGTACTACCCAGTACACATTTCCTCGACTTGGGAATCATTTTCCAACCCAACGATGTCAACTACTACCACCTGATGACATCTTAAAGTTCAGGTGACTAGACTCATACTGGAACATTAAACAGGCAAAGTTATCACAATGTACACATGCCAGGAGGTATGTTAGTTGTTGAATACTGCGATTTTCAGCGTTGAACAGAAACCAGGCTAATTCCACAAGACTACGCAAAATGCAAAAGTGAAGAATATGCATGTATGGCGCAAATGACTTCGCTGCATACAAGGAAGTTTGATGGTCTCCCCACCCCGCACGGAGAGAGACGGTGTCAATGCGTGACAAACCACAGCCAGTAGAATATTACCAGAGAATTACGTGGATTTAGTCGCATGTTCTAGACTACTACTGAGTTCCGCCTGCGGGGGCATTCATGTCCAAGAGCTACTGTGCTTTGGTAGTAGCAGAGTTGAATGTATTGTGATGTTCAAACCCACGTAGTGATCCAATCGTAAAAAAACGGAGAAATAAAAAAAGAAAAAAAAAAGAAAAGTTGGAGACCTGTCGCTCAATGCAAGGAAAAGCCAGGTTGACCTAGAGGAGGGGTACCTTCTACTCGGTAAACTCTGAAGAGCAAGAACATTCAAGAACAGGTACCTGACATATTGTTTCAACACCAGGAGCTGGAAACGTAGCGTGAGTTCTCATCTAATCCCGCCTGAACTGACATTTTATGGGATTAGAAAAGCAATCACTTCAAAATGACCCGCAAAGATGTAAATCCTCATGGATCGCGGGTACTGGATAGGCCAGAGAGCCATACCAACGGCCATTCAACCCCAATGGCAAAGCTTCCGAGCCCAAGCGATATAGAAAGACTTCAGACCTGGAATGGCAGAGCTACCCCGGCACAAGATCTGCGCGTTCAGGATCTGATCCAGGAACGAATTATTGCTCAGCCTGGTGCGCCTGCGGTTTGTGCTTGGGATGGCAACTTCACGTATCAGGAATTAGATGAACTCTCTTCCAGACTTGCCAGTCAGTTGATAGCCCGAGGAGTGAAGCCAGAAACGTTTGTGGCACTGTGCTTTCCCAAATCCAAATGGACAGCAGTTTCCATTCTTGCCGTCGTCAAGTCCGGCGCCGCCTTTGTGCTTCTTTTTGATGGCTATCCAATTGCACGATTGCGTGAGATTTATGACCAGGTCAATGCAACCGTTCTTCTGGCAGCGCCTGAGTTGATCGACTATGCCCAACAACTATCAGACGACATTGTGTTTGTTGGAGAAAGCCAGTCACTGGACTGGCCGCACGATGTCCGAAGGCTGAAGGACATCCCAATCACGGGAAACAGCGCTCTTTACGCCATCTTTACCTCTGGATCAACTGGAAAGCCCAAAGGAGCTGTCAATGAACATGCGTCTCTTTGCGTGGCCGCCCAAGCATCTGGCCAAGCGCTAGGGATGAGTGCTCAGAGCAGAGTCTTTCAATTTGCATCGTATTCATTTGATCCGACGATCATGGACTTTCTTCGGACGTTTATATTCGGTGCCTGTGTATGCATTCCATCGTCTGACCAGGCTAGAAATGACATTGTCGGAGCTATTAATAAGTTGAAGGCAACCCACGCAAGTATGACACCTTCAGTCGCACGAATCCTGGATCCAGATAGAGTCCAGAGCCTGCAGGCTCTTGAACTGGCCGGCGAGCCCATGTTGGAAACTGACAGAGACCGATGGTGCAAGAGGCTGCGGTTGGTAAATGCGTACGGGATTGCGGAATGTGCTGTGTACTCTGTGCTCCGGTTGATGAGCAACGAGATCTCACCGCGCAATATTGGTTTCGGGGCAGGATGTACTCCATGGGTGGTCGATGAGGAAGACCACAACTCTCTACTGCCTATCGGGGAGATTGGGGAGTTGCTTTTGGAGGGTCCAACGATTGGTCGTGGCTATATCAACGATCAACAAAAGACCAACAATGCTTTTGTAAATGGTCTGCCATGGCTGGAAGAGTTCCGCGGAGACGAGTTTCACAACACTCGGATCTATAAAACGGGAGATCTTGTTCAGTATCAGCCAGACGGGTCATTGATGGGAATGGGTCGCAAGGATATGCAGGCCAAAATTCGGGGGCAGCGGATTGAGCTGGGCGAAGTCGAGCACCATATGAGCGGCCTCCTAAATCCTCACGAAGAAGTAGTTGTTGAAGTAATCCATCCAGATGGTGGCCGTCGAGAGAACGCCCTTCTTGTGGCCTTTGTACGATTACATGCTAAGAGCAAGTTTTCACCATCGGGTGATCTATTTGCACTGCCAACTGATACGTTTCGAATCCGAATGGAGGATATTGAGAGACAACTGAAAGGTCGAGTACCAGCCTTCATGGTCCCTGGGGCTTTTGTAGGATTGAACTGGGTTCCCCTCTTGAGCTCCGGTAAGACAAATCGACGACAACTTCGAGAACAAGCATCGTGCCTGTCGCGAAGTGACCTCGAATCCTATATGAGGAGCGCAACAGTCCATGTTTCCCCAACCAACGAGATCGAGAAAACGCTGCAAGAAGCATTTGTTCAGGTTCTCGGGCTTCCAGCAAATGAGCTGAGTATTCATGATTCCTTTTTCCGCCGCGGGGGAGATTCAATCTCCGCAATGCAGCTGAGTGCTCATTGTCGAACACGCGGTTTCCCCGTTCAGACACAGGACATTTTCCAGTATTCTACCATTCAGATGCTAGCTCAGTATATTCTTGCTCAAGGGGACGACGCCGCGGCATCCTTTCACCTTACGCCTGCACAAAGATCCATGCTGCCGACCCGAACTGGTCAGGATACGCCCGCTCAGAGTATCGTCTATAGATTGGAGAGCCCCTTCACCCTGGGACAACTGGAATCGACCGTCCAATACCTTATGGACCGGCATCCAAATCTTCGGACGAGGTACACTGAAGGGGATGATGGTCAGTGGACACAAGCAGTTGCTGCTTTGGACCAAACGTTGTACGAGTGCTCCGATCTTCAATTATCAGAACTAGCAGAGCTGGACCGGCTAAGGGACGCCTATTGCAACCGGTTGAACATCACCGACGGACCACTTCTGTTGGCATATTTGGGAAATGGCGATGATGGAAATCAGAGTCTGCTCTTAGTTGCCCCCACAGTGACCGTGGATCCACACTCGTGGCACATTATCCTCTCTGATGTAAAAGCATGTCTGCAGGGCCATACTCCCCCCCAAACATCAGGCTCATTCCAGGCTTGGCTGGAAGATAATCATGAGGTTTCTCAATATTCACTATTGACGGTTTCAAATCCGACCACAGATGGGAATGGTATACTATCCGAAAAGCTCGTATCCTCCCAGATCGAGCTAGATCAATCGACCACAGCACTCCTTTACCAGAGCAGTGAAACTGGACTGCGCACTACGCCAGAAGAAACCCTCCTTGGCTCTTTGGTTCATACATTCGTTGCCACCTTCCCAGATCAAGAGCATCCAGAAGTTTGGGTTCAGCGCAACGGCAGAACGCCAAAGTATTCGGAGGTCGTTGGCCAATTTACCACCCACAGACTGCTGGGATTCTCGTCCGTAACAAACCAGGACATGATCGGCGTTGTGCGGCAAACCAAGGATGTGCTTCGAACAAGCAGCGGCGATCCCAGGAGGGAACGCAAAACGGAGACATTGCCCAAAGTAATCTTCGTCTGGCATGACAAATTAGACGACTTACCCATAACCTTCCATGGAAGCACTCTACAATTTAGATCCAAGGCCCTTTGGGCCATCACAGCCTATCCGTCGACAGATTCGGTCACGCTCCGCATTACATACAGCCATGATCTAAATGACCAAGTGGACATTCAGTACTGGCTCCAGCAATGGCTTGCATTGCTAACAGAAGGGTTGAAACAACTGGCAACTCTTCCAGTTCAGCTGACCATCGGGGATTTTCCCCGGCTGGCTATGGACTCGTCTGAGCTGATGACTCTGGTCGATGCCAGTTTAGCCCAACACCAGGTTGAAGGTCAGAATCAGATCGAGGATATCTACCCTACTTCGTTCATCCAACAGGGCATGTTGCTCAGCCAGGCTCGAGATCCGCTGGCATACTGTTCCTCGACAGCATGGGAAATCAGGTCAACCAATAGATCCACAGTGGACCTAGCTCGGTTGCAAGATGCGTGGCAGCAGGTGGTAAGGCGTCATTCTGTCCTGCGCACTGTCTTTGTGTTACATCGGGATGGCTGCTACTATCAGACTTTACTCAAGAGTGTCCCACTTCCCATCCGAGTATTGCCATCAAATGCTCCGGAGTCCATCCAAGTCGCACAGAAAGAGGCTGGTGGGTTTTCAGACTTCGCTACATTGCTCCCTTGGGCACTCACGCTGGGTCCTTTAAGCGGAGGCAGTGTGGTGTGTGAATTGAAAATCAACCACGCTCTGATGGATGGCGAATCTATGTGGCTTCTCGTTCGGGATGTCCTGCGCGCCTATGATGGCCAGCTGCCATCACAGTTGCCTCCGTCGTATAGTCAATATGTCGACTACCTCAACCATGTCCCTCGAACCGTATCCTTGCAGTATTGGGCGACATATCTTGGCGATACCGAGCCATGTCTGTTCCCATCTTTTGCAGGAACTTTTACTAATGGACAGGGTCATTCACTCACCGATCAACAGATCGAGATCCAGGACATTCCCCAGCTGCTGTCTTTTTGCGAGAAAGAAGGGTTGACACTATTTAACCTCATTCAACTGGCCTGGGCCATGGTACTCCAGTGCTATGTCGGCACGGATACTGTTTGCTTTGGTTATTTGACATCAGGTCGCGATGTCCCTATAGGTGGTGTCCAAGATCTTGTTGGCCCTCTGATTAACATGCTGATTGCTCGCATTGACTTGACGGATGGATTGACTGTTCGCCAGCATCTGGCCCAGAATCAGGATCGGTTTGTTCAGAGTCTTCCACATCAGCATTGCTCTCTAACAGAGATCTATCGTGCCCTGGGTCAATCTGGAGCAGCCTTGTTTAACACTCTGATAACATATCAAAGGATTCCACCTAACGGAAAGTCTAGCATTGCCTTTGACGAGATTCGTGACGTCCAACCAACCGAGGTAAGTGGTGTCTGCCAATAAGTACAAGACTGTTCGTTCCTGATTATACAGTTTGATATTGTTCTGAATGTCAGAGCCCACCGCCGTACAGTTGACGTCTCCTTCACCTATCTGGCCTCCAAGATTCCATCGAATCTGGCTACCAGCATTGCAGGGAGTTTCAGCACGGTACTGGGTGAGATTGTGGCACGGCCAGACTTGCCTGTCTCCGGATTGAATATGCTAAGCAAGTCGGACCACGCTCAAATTATGAGCTGGAATACCCCTGCGCTGCCAGTTGTGAGTACCTGTATGCATGAGCTGGTCTATGCCCGCTGCCTAGAGCACCCAGGAAAACCCGCTGTCTGTGCCTGGGATGGAAGCTTGACGTACCAGGAGCTATGGGACAACTCCAGCATTCTAGCACAACACCTCGCAGACTGTGGAATTGGTGCAGAGATGCCGGTCCCTATCTGCATGTTCAAATCGGTTTGGTCGACAGTGAGCATGCTGGCCGTCCTCAGGGCGGGTGGCATATGCATTCTAATTGATCCAGATGCCCCGGTCGAGCGTATCCATTCGATGATGACTGAGCTCGCACCTACAATCATTCTGGTCTGTCCTGAAACAGCCGACATGGACTTCGCCTCTCACGCAGAGCGAATCGTGGCTTCGTGGACGTCCTCGGCTGGACTGAGACCGCTGGATCTACGGTCTCGAGTACAACCACACAATGCAGCATTCATAATTTATACATCTGGTAGTACTGGTCGGCCCAAAGGCATTATTCTGCGGCATGACTCGCTCAGTACATCTATGTTGGAACATGGGTGTCGCATGAATATCAACTCTAACACCCGTGGACTGCAGTTTGCCTCGTATGCATTTGACATGAGCGTATATGAAACGTTCACCACCCTGACGTACGGCGGCTGTGTTTGCATTCCATCCGATCATGCAAAGATGAATGATCTCACCCAGTTCATTGCTGATGCTGGAATCAACTGGGTGGCATTTACTCCGTCCATGATTCGCGTTTTTCACCCTGACGACATGCCCAGCGTCCAGACGGTTGTCCTGTTAGGAGAGGCTCTACCGCAAGACCTCGCAGATATCTGGGCAGGGAGAGTCATGCTATTCAACGCGTATGGACCCGCAGAGTGTACCATTTGTGCTGTGCAGCCAGTCGAGCTCACTGGACACTGGGTTGCTGGCACTGTTGGCCGCCCAGTAGGAGGTTCTGGGTGGATCGTCGACACATCCAACATGGATCGGCCAATGCCGGTGGGTGCTATAGGAGAGCTGCTTTTTGCAGGACCCGTCGTGGCCCGCACGTATCTTGACCGGCCAGAGGACACATTAGCAGCTTTTCTTACATCCCATCCGTCCTGGCTACCACAGCTGCCTGACGACCATCGACTGTATCGAACAGGAGATCTCATGCGATACAACCCAGATGGCTCCATGCGTTATATTGGACGTAAGGATCGCCAGATCAAACTACGCGGGCAAAGAATCGAACTGGAGGAGATCGAGGGACATATCCGACGCCACCTTTCCCCTGGTCAAAATGTTGTGGTGGATGTAATCAGCCCAACCGACCAGAAACGCACCAAGGTTCTCATTGCCTTTATCTGGGATGGTATTTCTCGCGATGAGACGTACTTGATCCACGCAGATGACAGCTTCCGCTCTCATTCCGAGACAATTCGATCGCAACTCCAAACGTCGATTCCGAACTATATGATTCCTCAGCTCATGATTCCAATTTCCACGGTGCCCAAGACCAAATCAAGCAAAACAGATCGTGGCCTGATCCACCGCATTGCTTCTCGCCTTGCGCGGATGCAATTGGAGGCATTGGTGGTTGCCGAAGGTAGAAAAGCACAGCCCACGACCCAGAATGAGTCAGTGATGCGGGGGATGTGGGCAATCGCTCTGGATCTATCTACTTCCCAGATAGGTATTCGCGATCAGCTATTCCAGTTAGGGGGTGATTCCATCACTGCAATGAGAATCGTCAGTCTCGCCCGTGCACAGAAGTATAATCTCAGCGTCGCCGACGTTTTTAGTCGGCCAATCCTTGCGGATTTGGCTGAGCGTCTACAAAAGCAGATGGTTGCATCAAGTCAAGAATATAAGAACTTCTCTTTAGTTGTGCCGGAAGACAATATTGATAGTCTTCGGGAGACAGCCATTCGCGAATGCAGGGTGTCTCCCAGTCAAATAGAAGATATATATCCGTGCACAGCGCTGCAAGAAGGGTTGATGAGTTTGTCCATCAAACAACAGGGCTCCTATCTAGCACAGTATCTTTATCGCATTGATGATGGAGTAGACCTTGATCTCCTGGCGGCATCTTGGAATGCTGTTGTCCAGGCAAATCCAATCCTTCGCACCAGAATATTCCAAGCTCCATCAGGCCAGATATTCCAGGCAGTATTGAAGAATGGTGCTTCGTGCGAGGTGTTGCCGTCTGATCATGACCTAGAACAATATATGAAGACAGCGAAAGCCATGAGGATTGGACTTGGAACAGAGCTTCTTCAGTCGGCCATCTGCTCTCGATCCGGACATGCATATTGGGTTCTGACTATTCACCATACTGTCTATGATGGCTGGTCTAAGACCCGATTGCTCGAACAGTTGGAGGCTGCCTATGCTGGACATGCCCCCCAACTACAACCCTTTACTGGGTTTATTAAGTACCTTTCTGAACAAGACGTATCAGCAACAAAGACGTTCTGGGAATCTGAATTTGCAAACCTCGACTGTGAGGTGTTTCCCCCAAGGTCTAGCCAGTATGCAGAGACATCAGCTCTACAGCTTGTGGAACATTCTTTCCACGTTCCATCTATTTCCTCGAGCGTCACTATGTCTGCTATTGTCCGTCTGGCCTGGGGCCTAGTGGTGTCCAAGTATACCGATTCGCAGGATGTTGTCTTTGGCGCCACAGTGGCTGGGCGCAGCGCTGCTGTCGATAACATCGAGCAAATGGCCGGCCCTACAATCGCAACCGTCCCATTTCGAGTGCAAATTAGTCCGAGCATGTCGGTGGAAGCAGCATTGCAGGAGGTACAGAGTAGAACAATAGCGATGATACCCTACGAAGCCACGGGAATTCACCGCATCAGGAGACTGGGTACTAAAGCAGCCGCAGCGTGTCAATTTCGGAATCTGCTGGTCATTCAACAGGAGCAGAGCTTCTATCAACCAAGGATGGTCCATGAAGTGGAGCGGTTTTCGGATAATATTGCTGCAATCAATACATACCCATTGACCATTCTGAGCAACCTGAACAAGAATAATGTCCACCTTCAGGTATCCTTTGATCCCAGAATCCTCAGTCACCCAGAGATCAGAGTGATCGTGCAGCAGCTGGAAGGTGCCATCTTACAGCTGGTGCAAAAGCATTCTCAGAGCATATCCGATATCGATCTGGCTGGACCAGAAACGATTCAGCAACTTCAGGAATGGAATAAATCGGTCCCCAACAGCCTTGATGTCACGTTGAATGATTTGATTAGCCCGCACTTTGAGAGCCAGCCGCAATCTCAGGCCGTTTGTTCTTGGGATGGTAATATGACATATGGCGAGCTTGATCAAACGTCCGCTAGGTTAGCAGATGTGTTGGTTCAGAAAGGGGTGAAGGAGGGTGTGCTTGTTCCTGTGTATATGGACAAATGCAAATGGGCCCTGGTGTCAATTCTCGGAGTGATGCGCGCAGGGGGTGCCTTTGTGTTGATGGATCCGGCGCAGCCACTAGAACGCTCACGACAGATCCAGAACCAGGTAGAATCACCTTTACTGCTGACAACCACATATAATAGTCAGTCAGCCAGAGCACTAGCTTCGAATGTTGTTTTGGTTGATAATCAAGACTGGGAGGCACACCCTGGGCAAACGGCTTGGGGAACATGCAATATACAACCCAGGCATATTCTCTATTCAGTTTTTACTAGTGGTACTACCGGTACTCCGAAGGGAGTTCTCATTGAGCATGGGGCGTTTGCTACCAGCGTGTCTGCTTTAGTGGAAAAATTCGGACTTGGCAACAGTACTCGGCTGTTGCAATATGCATCGTATACATTTGATGTCAGCGTCCTAGATCTGCTCTCCACACTCGTTGCGGGTGGCTGTGTGTGTATTCCGTCACGGTCAGACCGCCAGAGTAACCTTGCTCACGCGGTGCAATCGCTAAATGCCAACTTTATGCATCTGACACCTTCAGTAGCGGAGCTAATCCAGCCGGATGATGTTTGTCAACTACGCACGCTCGTGCTGAGTGGTGAGGTGATGACACCAGGGCTTGTGAAATGCTGGGCCGAGAGAGTGAGGCTGATAAATGCATATGGACCAGCAGAGTGCTCAGTTGACTGCTCTGTGAATAGTAACATCACCTACCAGTCCAATCCGTATGATATTGGGCGTGCATCAGGTTGCGTCCTATGGGTTGTCGACAAAGAGGATCACAATAGACTGGCACCGTTAAACACAGTCGGTGAACTTCTGGTCGAGGGCCCTATCTTGGCCCGTGGATATCTCAATGATGCAGAGAAAACAGCGGCCGCTTTCATTGAAGATCCATCTTGGATGGACTACTTCCAATCAACAGCCAGCCGGAGGCTGTATAAAACAGGTGATTTGGTGCGGTATCAACCGGATGGATCCTTACTGTATGCTGGCCGCAAAGATACTCAGATCAAGCTACACGGGCAGAGAATTGAGCTGGGAGACGTGGAGCATCATGTGAAGGGCGCATTCGATGACGCAAGGCGTGTGGCTGTTGAGCTCGTTACATCTAGTAGTGAAGATCAGAATACGGCCTTGATGGCATTTATCGAGTTTGATACTCATTCCCACGAAAGGACACCCCAGTTCCTACTACTGCCCGCCAGTGACGTCTTTCGTGCTCATGTTCAAAGTGCTCTTCTTCAGTTACGAAGGAGCCTTCCAGCTGCGATGGTTCCAGCTGCATTTTTCCCAGTGTCACAAATCCCTTTGTCCCAGTCTGGGAAGGCCAACAGGCAGAAATTGCGACTGGTTGCTTCTAATCTCCAACGAAGTGAGATTCGATCTTACATGGCTATAGAAAAGGCACGGCGTGCGCCTACTACGGCGGCAGAAAAGGTCGTTCAGACTTTATGTTGCCGTTTGTTGAAGGTTCCTGTTGGGGAAATTGGGATGGATGATACATTCTTCGAGCATGGAGGTGATTCAATCTCTGCTATTCGGCTCGTCGCTGCCGCACGCGAAGCAGGCTGGAAAATGGAGGTTAGCGACGTTTTCAATGAGCCGACACTCACAGCCCTCGCTGCAATAATCAGGCGCGGCGAGTCCACCACACTGCAGATACCGCCATTCTCTCTTCTGAGAAACACGGAAGAAGTTGATTCTTTGCGGTCACAAGCTGTTGATATTTGCTCACTTTCTCACGACCAAATTCTGGACATTTATCCACCAACGGCGCTTCAAGAAGGACTGCTGACGTTGAGCTTCAAGCAGCGAGGAGCCTACATCGGTCACTTTCCACTGCAATTGTCCACTGACGTTGACATTGATCGCCTAAAGATTGCGTGGAAGCTCACGGTTGACACAAATGCCATTCTTCGTACTCGGCTGTTGCAGAGTTCCAACGGTCAATTGTATCAAGTGGTTGTCAAAGATGAGGTGGAATGGAAGGAGGCACAGGGTCTGGATTCGTATCTTGAGAATCAGGCAAATTTTGCGATCCGCTTGGGAGGACCTCTCAGCCAGGTGGCCATCGTCCAGTGCTCTCAGCGTGGATGTTGCTTCCTGGTTGTGACACTTCATCACGCCTTGTATGACGGGTGGTCGATCCCTCTTATCTTTCAGGACTTGGAGGATGCGTACTATGGACGGTCACTTCCAGTGCGATCATTCAACGGATTCATTGAATATATAAATGGCATCGATCATACAGCCTTGCGTGATTTCTGGACGGCCGAATTTCATGATCTTTCATGCAACCAATTCCCAGCGCTGCCATCTGCCCATTATGTGCCCTCTGTTACGAATACAATGAGCCATTCTGTTAGTTTGGCCGGCGGTCCATCTAATTTTACCATGTCCACAGTCGTACGACTGGCCTGGGCGACGGTTCTATCAAGCTACACAGGCTCAAACGATGTTGTGTTTGGGGCCACTGTGGCCGGGCGAAGCGCATCTGTTCCATTCATTGAGGAGATGACAGGACCTACAGTGGCAACGGTGCCTATTCGTATCAAGATTGACCCATGCCAGCGGACAGAAGACTTGATGCAAAGCCTGCAGAGGCACAGCACAAGTATGGTTCCATTCGAGCAGGCTGGGCTTCAATCAATCCGAGGCTTTAGCCCCGAGTCAGCTGCAGCCTGCCAGTTCCAGTCACTGTTAGTGATTCAGGGGCAGGCCGAGGAGAAGGCTCAATCGTCAGACCTCTTTCATGCGGTTAATGATGGTTATGATGCTAGGGCCTTTAGCACATATGCAATCAACATCACCTGTGAGCTGGCACCGTCGTCGATTGATTTCTACGTCGACTTTGACAGTCGTGTAATAGAGCCCGGTACAATGCGCATGATGCTCTTGCAATTGGCGCATGCATCCACAAGAATCCTCAATGGATGTTCGTTGATTGGTGACCTCGGAATCATTAGTCCTGACGGTATGCAGTATCTCGCAGACCTGAATTCTGTTGTCCCCAAGCGTGTCGACTGTTGCGTCCATGATTTAGTGCTCGCGTATAGTAAAGAGACTCCAGATGCTGTGGCAGTCGAGGCATGGGATGGTGTACTGACGTACAGAAAGCTCGATGAGCTCTCTGCTGTCTTTGCACGGAGCTTGGTATCTCTCAACATTAAAACTGATGACATTGTTCCGCTGCTCTGTACAAAGTCTGTGTCGACAGCTATTGCTCTTCTCGGTGTCATGCGGGCCGGTGGCGCATTCCTGTTGCTTGATCCGAACCAGCCAACAGTTCGTCTGCAAGCGTTATGTACAGATGTTGGCGCGAATGTCGTTGTTGCTTCGAAAGACCATACTCAGTTAGCACACAAGCTTGCTGCGATGGTGATTGAGTGCTCACTGGAGACCATTGCGTTGTCTGATCCACTGCAGTCAATACCTTTGCCCGTGACAACTTCCAAACAGTTACTATACTGTGTCTTTACCAGTGGATCAACAGGACGGCCCAAGGGCGTCATGGTCGAGCATGGGTCCTTTTGCACCAGCGCCAGTAAGGTCGCAGAAGTGACACCATTCAACCAATCGACTCGTCTGTTCCAATTCGCTTCTTTTATGTTTGACGTCAGCATTACAGATCACCTTATGCCATTGATGTATGGCGGTTGCATATACATCCCATCTAACGAGCAAGTTCAGAACAGCCTGCCATATGTACTCAAATCCTCACAGGCGAACTATGTCGAGCTCACTCCATCTGTGTCCAGAATGATCGATCCGACAGACCAAATTAACTTGAAGATTCTCGCACTAAGTGGTGAGGCCATGATGCAAGGCGACGTCGACAGGTGGCATCGGCACGTCAAGCTCATCAATGCATATGGGCCCGCAGAGTGCTCGGCAGCCTCGACTATAAAGACTTGTCTTAAGCCAGGACTATCTCAACTATTACTCGGAGAGGCTGCCGGGTGTGTTTGTTGGGTGGTGGATCCCCATTGTCATGAGCGTCTTCTACCGCCCGGAGCTATTGGAGAACTGCTTATCGAAGGACCAATCGTCGGACGTGGGTATGTTAACGACCCCGCGCAAACAGCTGCTGTCTTCTTGGAGCAAGTACCATGGTTGGACAAATTTCGTGGTGGCACTACGTCTCGCGTCTATAAAACCGGTGATATAGTACAACAACAATTGCCCAACGGGGAGCTCAAGTACATTGGCCGCAAGGATACCCAGGTTAAAGTGCGTGGTCAACGAATTGAATTAGGCGAAGTCGAATATCAGGTTCAACGACTGTTTGACGGGGCTACCAATGTAGTAGCAGAAGTTCTGTCTCCTAGCGAGTCGCAGACTATGTTGACGGTTTTTGTGGAGATACCACCTTCAGGAAAGGCTTACGGTGGACAAGCGTCACGTTCGGCATCAGTGATACTTCCTCCGGATGCATCATTTCATGCTCAAGTGAAGAGCACAGAGCTTCGACTGCGGGACACTGTCCCGTCGTACATGGTTCCAAGTCTTTTTCTCCCTATGAATCACATCCCTCTGTCAGTCTCTGGTAAGGTGAATCGGATCATGCTTCGAGAAATGGCCAGCGACCTCTATCCCAGCTGTCTTAGTGCATATCTTGCCCCAGTGAGACCGAAAAGAGCACCGGAAACAGAGATGCAAAAGACCCTGCAGATCCTGTGCGGCAAAGTACTGAATCTGGCCTTCGACAAGATAGGCCTTGATGACAGCTTCCTATCGCTTGGGGGTGATTCGATCAGCGCAATGTCCCTTGTAGCCCGTGCAAGTGCCCAGAGCGTCCGAACTACCGTGCAAGATGTTTTGAAATGCACGTCTATTGAGTCTTTGGCACTTTCCTGCAAGAGCACTACAACGAACATAGCGGACTATGTAGAGCAGACGGACGTGCCGTTTTCTTTGTCGCCGATTCAGCGCATGTTCTTCGAAGTTGTGCCGCCAAAATGCCAGGATCACTATAATCAAAGCTTTTCAGTTTGCCTTTCTGAAAGGTTTCCGGAGGCGCAGTTGCACGACGCAATACAGGACCTCGTCCGGCGGCATTCAATGCTTCGGGCACGATTTTCTCAGCATAATGGGCAGTGGGTTCAAACTATCACCAACGATGTTGCTTCGTCTTATTCATTCCAGACCTTTGACGACGCTATGGATGAAGCCAGCATTGAGCAGCTAGTGGTACGGACGCAAAAATCACTGAATATCGCGACCGGGCCTTTGTTGGCTGTAAATGTGCAGAATTTAAGCCGAAATTCTCAAAATCTCTTCTTGGTGGTTCATCACCTCGTCATGGACAATGTCTCTTGGCGAATCATCCTTGGAGACCTCGAGTGCATCCTGAGGGCTGATACCGAAGCAATGGCGACGTCATCATTGCCCTTCCAAACATGGTGCAGGCTCCAATCACAATACGCGCTTGAGTATTTACAGCCACAGAAGTTTCTCGAAGGTTCAATTGAGCAGCCATCGGTGGACATGGTCCTTCAGTACTGGGGGTTGACCGGGAAGACAAATTGCAACCAGGACGTTTTGTCAACCAGTTTTGTCCTGGACGAAGATACAACTAGGATTCTGATGAGCACTGCCAATGATGCCTTCAGAACACAGCCAGTGGAGATTCTTCAAGCTGCCCTTCTGTTCTCCTTCATCAATGAGTTCTCTGACCGGGAAGCACCCGTTATCCACAGCGAAAGCCATGGCAGAGAAGGTTGGGAATCCTCCATTGATCTCTCTCAAACGGTTGGATGGTTTACCACGGTGTGGCCCACATTGGTAGCTGTGCGGCCTGGACAACCTTTACCAGAGATTCTCAAGCGAACAAAAGATGCGCGACGCCGTGTGTCGCGTAATGGGTGGGATTATTTCACTTCACGCTATCTTCACCCGGATGGTCACACTGCACTCCCACTTAATGTGCCTCTCGAGATTGTATTTAATTACCATGGCACTTTTCAACAGCTGGAAGACACGGAGAGCATTCTTAGGGCCGCTGAGACCCAGTACAGGCGGTTCGACCAGGCCAGTACTGCGCCTCGATTTGAACTCTTTGAAGTCTCTGCCGTTCTCAAAAGTGGCCAGTTGGCTGTTGAGATATTTTACCACCGCCATATGGGAGCTGACAGGATTGGCTGCTGGTCTGCATCATATGAACATGCACTGCGTGAGGCTTGCAGGACTCTGCCGTTAACGGATGTTCAACACACCCTTGCCGACTATCCGCTGTTACCAGTGGATTATGAAAGTCTTGAAGCCTTGACGCGAACTATCACGGTCACATTGGGGCCTTCAGCATCAAAAGCTATCGAAGATGTGTATCCATGCACAGGAATCCAGCAGGGAATGCTCCTGAGTCATTCCCGGGACACAGATCAATATATCACAGGCACCACCTGGGAAATCTATCGGGAATCGGGTCTTGATATCAATCGCTTTTTGCGCGCCTGGCAAGTAGTTATCGACAACAACCCAGTTCTTCGTACTGTTTTTGTGGAAGGACAATCAGGTCAACTCTGGAACCAGGTAGTAATGAAACATGCGACCGGTAAGGTCGTCTCTCTCCTCGATGGTGGCAATGATACGGCGCCTATTGATGAACAGATGGATAAGATCACTGGATCATGCCCATGGAAGATTACACTGAAGCAGGCATCCAACCCCAACACGATATGGTGCAACCTGGCTATCCTGCACGCTCTTGTGGACGGTTTCTCAACAACTCTTATCGAACAGCAGCTAGTGCGCGCGTATGAGGATGAACGACTCACTGCGTCGGTAGCAACATTCAAAGATTATGTATCCTATCTCCAGAATGTCCCAAGTGAGTCCGGGACTCAGTTTTGGGCCGGTTATTTAGAAGGAACAGATCCTTGTGTCATCACCTCCCTTGGTGCTGCTCCTGACGCCGATCCGGGGGCAAAAGTGCAGTATGTCTTGGGTGAATTAAATGATCTGAAACCACTGCAATCCTTTTGTGAAAGCCACGGCGTTACATTGTTCAATTTGATCCAAGTCGCTTGGGGAGTGGTCCTGCGAAGCTATACTGGCTTGGATACAACATGCTTTGGATATCTGGCATCCGGGCGCAATGTCCCGATACCTGGAATCGATACGGCGATTGGGCCATTTATTAACATGCTCATCAGCAGACTAGATCTGGCCGGCGACAAAACCATTGTGGAGGCTATCCAGACCAGTCGATCTGATTTTCTCCAGGGATTGGAGTACCAGCATACTTCACTGGCGGAAATCTATCATTCTCTTGGCGTGACAGGTCGGGGACTGTTCAACACTGTTGTAACACTTCAGAACCTGTCACCGGTGGGTGCCTCAACTTCTCGTCTTTCACTGCGACCAGTCATGACTGATGATCCGACCGAGGTGAGTCCTTTCACTCTTGTGTGTCGCCTTTGATGTTAACCGTTGCTATAGTACGATCTCACTTTGAACGTGGCTGCCTCGGACGACAGACTACAATATGCCCTGTGGTACTACCCACGGACTTTCTTCCCTAGTCAGGTCTCTGATCTGGTGGCGGCATTTGGCAGGGCACTGCAGGGCCTTGTTGATCCGCACAACGTAAATATCAGAGACGTAGACCTCTTGGGTCAAAACGACATCGACTTGTTGCGTGCACGAAACGAACACCCCCCCGAAACACAACAACATACCGTCCATGAAATTATTGCTAAGTTCTTCGTATCTTCTCCGTCGGCCCCTGCGGTGTGTGCCTGGGATGGTGATTTTACATATGCAGAGCTTGACCGGCTCTCCTCCGTCTTAGCGGTGAATCTGATTGACCATGGCGTCGGACCAGAAATGTTTGTTCCCATTCACAGCGACAAGAGCAAGTGGGTGGCAGTGGCTATGCTCGCTGTGCTTCGTGCAGGCGGTGCTTTCACACTTCTCGACCCTTCGCTCCCGATGACTCAAAAGAAGATGATATGCACTGATCTCAAATGTCGAGTTATCTTATGCTCCCGAGCTTCACAATCCGAAGCGCCCCCTGTGGAGGCGACCATCGTGATCGACCCCGAGGATTTACCGGCATGGAATACAAGAATGCCTGTCATTATCAAGTCGCACACACCCGCCAAACCCGCGAATGCTGTGTATGCCGTTTTCACTTCTGGATCTACGGGTGTTCCTAAAGGTGTTGTGATCGAGCATTCCTCATTTTGTAGCCATGCAGAGGCCCAGCAGCGTGCCATGTCAATTACGAATAAGAGTCGGGTACTGCAATTTTCCGCTTACACTTGGGATGTCAGTATCATGGACCACCTCACTACGTTCATGGCGGGTGGTTGCGTCTGCTCTCCATCCGAGTTTGAAAGATTGAATGCTCTCTCTCATTCGATCGAACAGTATAAAGCTAATTGGCTCCACACGACACCACCAGTCGCTCGCCTTCTCAATCCCTTTGCCGTGCCTTCACTTCAGACATTAATCCTCATCGGAGAGACTCCTTCTTCTGATGACCTGGATCGATGGCAGGGTCGAGTGTCCCTCCGTCAGGCATATGGGCCAACGGAATGCACCGTTCTCGCCACTGTCAACCAGGCTGTTGGATCAGATCCGCGAAACGTCGGGCATGGTAGTGGATGCCTTTGCTGGATTGTAAACCCCGATGATCACGGGAAATTGATGCCAATTGGAGCTGTTGGTGAGTTATTGGTTGAAGGCCCAACCCTCGCCCGGGGTTACCTCAACGATCCAGACAAAACAGCCGACAACTTCATCGAAAGACCTCAATGGCTAAAGAGCTTTGGCCGTCCACCTGATGCTCGTCTTTACAAGACTGGTGACCTGGTTCAATACTACCCGGACGGATCTATTCGTTATGTGCGCAGAAAGGATACTCAGGTCAAACTGAGAGGACAGCGCATCGAGCCAGGCGAGGTCGAGTATCATGTTTCCAGGAGCTTTGAGGGAGCACAACGGGTCGCAGTGGATGTCTTGACACTGGAATCGGAGCCATCTCGCCCTTTTCTAGTTTGCTTTGTTCACACTGGTGATAAGGCACAGCCGCCCCCAAAAGTGCCACCGTTTTCCTTGCCCGATGAGTCCTTCTCTACTAAAGTAGCCCTGACTCAGGCTCATCTTCGTGATATATTACCCAAGCACATGGTCCCCACCGTGTTTGTGCCTCTTGATTCGGTGCCCTTGACCAGCTCCGGAAAGACGGATCGTCGATTCTTAAAACGTCAAGCATCTAGATTGAAACGAAGTGATCTTGATGAGTATAGGAATGTGAGACCTACCGTAAGAACAGCACCAGCTACGGAAACAGAGCGCAGATTGCTCGATATCTGTGCTGATGTACTAGGTCTCTCCATCGACAATATCGGAACTCAAGACAGTTTCTTTCATCTGGGTGGGGACTCCATCACTGCCATGGAATTCGTCGCGAGCTGTCACAGTTTCGAGATTCCAATCAACATGGAAGCAGTTTTCCGGCACCGTACGATTGCTAATATTGCTCAAAGCCTCCCAGGAGAGACGCACCATCACATTGTACTCGCACCAGAAAAGCTGGATACACTTTTCAATCTGTCTCCTATCCAACAACGATTCTTCCAACAGGCTCCCGACGGTTACAGCTATTTCAACCAAAGTTTTCTCCTCAATGTCACGATGGATACTCCCGTAGATCGCATTCCTCAGGCAATCCGGGCCATCGTAGAGCGTCATTCAATGCTACGTGCACGGTTCCATCAGGACAGCGACGGCCAGTGGACACAGATGGTCAGATCGGGCATTGAAGGGTCTTATAGATTCCAAACACTGAGTGTTTCTGGAGACACAGAACTCAATCAAGAACTGCAGAATGCTCAATTATGCTTGGATATTCGCCACGGGCCAGTGTTCGCCGCAGACCTGATATATTTAGATGGACAGCAAACACTCCTTCACTTGGTTGCTCATCATCTTGTGATTGACCTGGTCTCATGGAGAGTGATCTTTGCTGATTTGAAATCTCTTCTGACCTCAACGGAATTATCCCCATCACTGAGGCCTGGAACCTTGGCATTCCAAACTTGGTGTGCTATGCAAGCCGAATATGCACAAAGAGAACTCGAGTCCCAGCAAGTGCTCCCCTCCGGAATGCAAGACGTACTCGCCACGCCGCTTGACTTTTGGGGTATGACGGGGCGTTCCAATCTAGTTCGAGATTCAATCATTCGATCCTTCACCATACATCAATCTATCACCGACCTCCTCCTTGGAGATGCGAACAAGGCATACAATACACAGCCGGTAGACATTATTCACTCCGCGTTAGCGTTTTCCTTCTCCCGACACTTTGCCGACAGAGACCCACCAGTAATATACTGTGAGGGCCACGGTCGCGAACCGTGGGACGCGTCGATCGATCTTTCTGAGACGGTGGGATGGTTCACGACCATCTGGCCAACTGCAGTCATCTTCGATATTGGCCATAACTTGGTAGATATAGTGCGGAGGACAAAAGATGCACGTCGAGCGGTGCCTCGCAATGGATGGTCCTTTTTCACCTCCCACCACGCAGCTTCCGCTACGCCCACCGCACCGGTACCGGATCCATACGAGATCCTCTTCAACTATGTGGGATCCTTCCAGGATTTTGAACGCGACCACTCTCCATTCCAAGTCGTGTCACCTAGTAAATACTATTCGATCGAATCTGGCCCGGAAGCACCGCGATTCGCTCTCTTTGATGTCTCCGCCGACATTATACAAGGGGAGTTGGCAGTCAGTGTTGTGTTCAACCAGGGGATGAAACACCGGGACCACATCGAGACATGGATTGATGAATTCCATGAGACGATTGTCAAGGCTGCGACTGATCTGGCGTGCCACTTACCGGGCTACTCTCTCAATGACTTCCCTCTACTTTCTACGACCTACGAATCCCTTGATGCGACGTTGGAACAAGCTCTGGACCAGCGGGGTATACAGGAGACCAACCAAAGGCTCATTCAGGATGCATATCCATGTTCTCCCATACAACGCGGTATTCTGCTAAGTCAGTCTCGAAATACCGATCTGTACCGCCCCCATTTTACATGGAAGCTACAAAGAGCCCAGGGAAGCAGCATTGATTTGCACCGCCTTCGGCACGCGTGGAGAGCAGTGACCCAACGTCATGTGCTGTTCCGAACTCAATTCGTAGAGAGTCAGTCGCACCGTGGATATTATGATCAGGTTGTCATGAGCACAGCATCGGAGAACATCTCTTTTCTTGAGTGCGCAAATGAAGATGCTGGGAACCTGATCTGCAGTCAGCGCGAAAGCAAGGGTCGACCTCAAAATTCGCTTTGGCACCTTCTCTTGTGTCAGACCCCATCTGGAGAAGTCTTCTGTGACCTGGAGGCCAGTCATGTCTTGATAGATGGGTCTTCTATTACCATCCTAGCACGTGAGGTACAGTTGGCGTACCATGACTTACTCCCTCCAGGCCATGGCCCGCTTTACAGTGACTATATCACGTACATACAATCTGTGTCAGAGAAGGCGACCATGGATTACTGGGTGCAGAAGCTTTCCGGCGTCTCCCCCTGCTTTTTCCCCAAGCTGAGCGACGCACAAACCCTTTTTGTTGCAAACAAGTCGTCACCAGAACTACGCAGCGTGGACCTGGATATTGACGATGCCGAGATAGTATACAAGTTCTGCAAGCAGCATGAGTTTACCATCTCCAACTTTCTACAGGTTGCCTGGGGTCTAGTGGTACAATCCTATTCAGCTGGAGACTCCGTTTGCTTCGGCTATCTTACGTCAGGACGCGATGTACCCGTTCCTGGTATTGAACAAGCAGTCGGACCATTCATAAATTTGATGCCCTGCCACATCGCTCTACACCCGGGGAGACCGCTTGTAGAATTACTGCGAGCAAACCAACACAGTTACATAGATAGCTTGAAATACCAGCACTGCTCCCTAGCAGAAATATTCCATGCCATCTCGCTGTCGGGCACCGCATTGTTCAATTCTACTTTATCAGTGCAGGATAAGTCTCCCTCCAAGCTCGATCCAAGTGGATTGTCCTTCACATTTGCGACTCATGCTACATCAGACCCAACCGAGGTGAGTAGACCTTCTCCCCCATCTTCTTTATATATCTCTCTCTAGATACGTAGCATTTCTCATGCTCTTGATAGTACGACGTCACAATTCACGCACTAGTGGACACAACCTCCATCTCGCTGTCACTGGAATACTGGGAGAATGATCGCCTTGATTCCCGACAAGCCCATAACGTCATTTCTACTCTTAAACAAACCATTTTGAGCATGGCGACATGCCCTGACGTGATGGTCGGACAAGTGCAATTGTTAAGTCCGAGAGATCAGGAACAGTTGAATCAGTGGAATGGGACACTTCCAGAGATGCAGAGATCCTGTGTGCACCATCTGATCGAGCGCCACTTCCAAAACAGTCCCTCTTCCGAGGCAGTGCGGGCATGGGATGGTGGGTTGTCCTATCAAGAACTCGACTGTTTATCCGCTCGACTCGCAGCACTCCTAGTGGAGCTAGGGTGCCAGCCAGAAACGTTTATCCCACTCTTATTTGAAAAGTCCAAGTGGACTGTCGTTTCTATGGTTGCAGTGATGAGAGCGGGCGCTGCATTTGTGCTTCTGGAGCCATCCTACCCTAGGCTTCGTCTTGCAGAAATTTGCACCGATACTGGTGCCAATATCATCCTTAGTTCGACAGCCAATCAGCATATGCTGAACTATCTACCTATACAAATGGTCGTGGTGGATGCGGATACTGAAATACACTGGCCTCCACCGATGGTGCTGCCAACAATTGTTCAGCCACACAACGCGGTCTATGCTGTGTTTACATCAGGCTCCACTGGGAAGCCAAAGGGGATTGTTATTGAGCATGGTTCCTTATGTTCAACCCTCGGCGCAAACCGAGAACCCATGAGTTATGATAAGAGCACACGGGCTTTCCAGTTTTCCTCGTATGCATTCGATATGAGCATTGGGGATCATCTTATGGCTCTCTCACAAGGTGGTTGTGTCTGTATACCATCAGCAGCTCAACTAAATGACGTCGAACAAGCTATCAACGACTACGATGCAAACTGGGCTGCATTAACACCCTCTCTCACGAGAATCATCAATCCTGAAAATGTGCCATCTTTGAAGACACTAAACATGACTGGCGAGGCAATGAATCGCTCGGACTTGCAACGATGGCGAGGGTATGTGCGTTTGGTTAATGTTTACGGTCCAGCTGAATGCACTTTAAACTGTGTTATTCAACCTGACATCCAAGAATGGTCAGATGCCCGCGATATCGGTCGTGGAACAGGTGCGGCCTGCTGGATCGTGGATCCAGCTGACCACCACAAATTGCTCCCCCTGGGAGCTATCGGAGAACTTCTTTTAGAAGGACCAGTAGTTGGCCGCGAGTATCTCCGCAATCCCGATCAAACCAAACTGTCCTTTGTTAAAGACCCTACCTGGGCAAAGTACTTTGGGCGTTCTTCCCCTTCTAGCTTCTATAAGACCGGAGACCTTGCTCGCTATCAGTCAGATGGGTCGATACTGTACATGGGGCGGAAGGATACCCAGGTCAAACTTCGTGGTCAGCGACTAGAACTTGAAGAGGTCGAGTTCCACGTCCGCAGATGCTTCCCTGAGGCTGTAGATGTAGTCGTCGATGTCATACAGCTTGACTCGCAACCTGTTTTGACAGCATTCATTTCGCAGCCTACCGACTCAGCTTCGTATTACCCAAAGCCTGACGACTTCATCCATGGTCCAAGTACACCCTTTCGGGCCGCAGTTCGTCTAGCTAGGGCTCAGCTTCAAGAGTCGCTGCCGTTGTTTATGGTTCCCACAGCATTTCTGCCAGTGGCCCAGATTCCGCTAACCACCGTGGGGAAGGCTGACCGAAAGCGACTGCGGCAATCATCCTCACAACTCTCAAGAGCTCACATCGAGGCATACGTCTCCTCCGGACATGATGATGAAACAATAGCCCCAGTCCATGAGCTGGAGGAATCATTACAGTCCTGCGTGGCGCATGTACTCAACAAGCGAGCAAGTGATGTGGACCCCAACGACAGTTTCTTCTACCTTGGTGGAGACTCAATTGCTGCGATGGAACTCGTTACTTACTGTCGTACACAAGGTCTTTCTGTTACTGTTCGAGATATCTTTCGCCACAAAACAATTCGAAGATTAGCGCCTCACGTTGTTTCAGCAAAAGGTGGCGTGGTCGACATAAAAGAGAAATATGAAGTACCTTTTGACCTTTCTCCCATCCAACAGGCATTGCTCAATCGTATTCCTGACGGCCGAGGGCGGTACAATCAAAGTTTCCTACTGAAGCTTAGACAACCCGTCTCAGCGGAATCTCTTGATTCTGCTGTCTCGGTGTTAGCCACACGCCATCCTATGCTTCGAGCACGGTTTGAAAAGGATTCTCGTTGCTGGAAGCAACGGGTCTTGGGGAAAGCGGATGGCTCGTACCTCTTCCAAAGTGTCACGCTTTCCAGAGAGGAGATCACAAATTATATGACTGAGAAACATGCCACAGTGGACTTGACGCAGGGTCCTACCTTCATCGTCAGTCATATGATCATAGAGAACAGCCAATATGTGTTTTGCGTTGGTCATCATCTCGTCGTGGATCTCGTGTCGTGGCGTATCATTCTGAGTGACCTAGAGAAACTGTTAGTAGGAGATATTCTTCCGCTCAATACCTCCCTTAGTTTCGAAGTTTGGTGTCATCTGCAGTCTCAATATGCGAAAAAGCATCTGGAACCTTCGAAGTGTTTACCGGGTTTGTCTAGCATGCCAGCATTCGAATTGGCAATAGACGAGTATTGGGGACTTCACCAGTGTTCCAATACATATGCGGATATAATTTGTAATAAGTTCACCCTTGATCAGCATACCACGCAGCTACTCTTGGGACCAGCAAACAACTCCCTGCAGACCACGCCCGTCGAAATATTTCACGCCGCTATTTTGTTCTCATTTGTCAACTCATTCCCGGAGCGACCACCGCCAGTAGTTTACAATGAGGGCCATGGTAGAGAGCCTTGGGACTCTGCGATCGATATCTCCGGTACTGTGGGGTGGTTTACAACAATATGGCCGGCACTTATACTGGCTAAGAAAGGCCAAAGCTTTCAAGATGTCGTTAGATGTACCAAAGATACTCGACGACAGACTCCAGCCAATGGCTGGAACTACTTCGCAGCCCGCTTTCTCCACCCGGAAGGCCAGAGGAAACTCCAGACTGCTGGGCCAATGGAAATCCTCATGAACTACCATGGACTCTACCGCAGCCTGGAGAAGGATGATAGTATCTTACAAAGCACGACTGAAGTGATGGATATCCCATCGGGCGTTGATGGTCACATACCAAGATCGGAGCTCTTTGACATAGAGATTTGGCTGTCTGATGGCAATTTGGAGTTTGAGTTTAGCTACAACAAAGACTCGCTTCATCAAGGGGCAATCTTTAAATGGATCACACTGTGCAAAGATACTCTCGAGACCAATGCGCATGAGCTCATGTCTGCTTCACGCCAGTGTACGTTGAGCGACTTTCCCTTGCTGCCGATGAGCTACGCGGAGCTACCGCAATTTCTGCACAACATTACCGATTTGGGAATTGAGCTGTCTAATGTACAGGAGGCATATCCTTGCTCCCCGGTACAACAAGGAATACTGATGAGTCAAGACAAGGATAGGGGGCTTTATTCAACAAGCACAATTTGGAAGGTATTCGGCCCAGGTTTGAGCCAGTCTGAACTAATCAATCGCTTACGCAATGGATGGGCTCGGGTGGTGGCGCGTCACTCGGTGCTTCGTACCATCATTGTGAATAGTGCGTCATCGGACAGGCTTTATGATCAGATTGTCCTCGATCATGGAGTAGGTACCGTAACTATTCAAGAGGGAGACACCGCACCGCGGCAAGTGTCCGAAGGGCCATTACCTTGGAGGTTCAATATTACTAGCTTATCCGATACGGAGTTGACATGCGAACTTGTCATCACCCACGCACTAATGGATGGCATGTCTATTCAGACCTTGGAAGCTGAATTGAATCGCGCAGTCAATGAAGCCCTTCCTGAAAGTGAGACTCTGCGATACAGTGACTACGTAGCCTACGTGGAATCACTCTCGGAGGAAGCAGCGTCCCAATACTGGACACAATATCTTTCTGATGCCAGCCCTTGTATATTCCCACGGTCAAATGAATCCCGTCGTGGTAAGCTTCAAAGTGTGAGCGACGCACTCGATGGATCTCAGCTTCATACCATTTGCGAATCACACGGTGTTACTCTGTTTAGTATCATTCAGCTAGCCTGGGCTCTCGTCCTAAGAGGATATACAGGGATGGATGACATCTGCTTTGGTTATCTGACATCTGGAAGGGATATCCCACTCCCGGGCGTGAGTGATGCGGTTGGTCTCTTCATCAACATGTTGGTGTGTCGTCTCCAGTTCGATGAAAGGGCCTCTGTTTTATCACTGTTGGAGACGAACCAACAAAACTCCATCCACCACATGGAGCATCAACACTTCTCTCTAGCGGAGATACAACATCAATTAAGGATCGGCCGTGAGCCGCTCTTCAATACGATCATCTCACAGCAGAGCTTTTCAACCGCCCATGTGGACAGCGAGACTGAATCGCATACAATTTCGGTGAAGTCCACTGAGATCGAAGATCCAACCGAGTATGACATTGTCATCAACATCGCCATCACTGGCGATCAAGTTAGCATTTCGCTCAGCTTCTGGGATTCCGTACTGTGTCTATCCCAAGGGTCCAATGTCCTTGCGCTTTTAACACAGACCATTTTGGCTATCGTCAAAAGTCCATCAGCAACCATCCGTCAAATTGATCTAGTCAGCCAAGAGGATCTTACTTCTATCCACAAGTGGAACAGGCAGCTTCCTCCCTCAGAGGACATCTGTGTCCATGATCTCATCCTCCAGCAATGCATTGTGCACCCCGAGGCGCCAGCCGTGTGTGCCTGGGATGGAGATCTCACTTACAAACAGCTTGATCAATTTTCGGCCAGTTTGGCTGTTCAACTCCAGCAGTCCGGGGTTGGACCTGATGTATTTGTACCATTGCTTCTTGAAAAGTCCAGATGGACTGCTGTTGCACTATTAGGTGTCATGAGAGCCGGTGGCGCGTTCATATTGCTGGATTCATCATATCCCACTGGTCGGTTGCAAGAGATTTGCCGTCAGGCTGATGCTCACATCATGCTTGCCTCAACATATACACGCGAAAAAGCCACTGAGGTTTGTGATCAGGTTTTGGTGGTCTGTCAAAATGAGTTAGATGGGTGGATTTCGAGGTTTGGAGAACAAGGCCTGCAATCGAAAGTCAAACCGCAGCATGCTGTTTATGCTGTATTTACATCTGGCTCTACAGGGAACCCCAAAGGAGTGGCCATACAGCATTCCAGCTATGCAACAAGCGGAAAGTCTCTCCAAGGTCGGCTTAGAGTCACTCCTGATACTCGAGCTTTTCAGTTCGCCTCCCACGCATTCGATGTTAGTATCAGCGACTATTTGACAACACTAATAGCTGGAGCTTGCGTTTGTGTCCCCTCTGAAGAAGACCGAATGGAAAATATTCCACTTGCTGTGAAGCAGCTTAGGTCCAATTGGATGCACATCACGCCTTCGGTTGCACAAATATTTCAACCGTCACAGGTACCCTGTATCCAGGTGTTAGTGCTAAGTGGCGAGCCCATCAAGCCAGACAACATTGAAACGTGGGGACGGTCTGTTCACCTCATAAACGCATACGGGCCAGCCGAATGCTCAGTCGACTGCGTCGTCAATGATGAGGTGCTCTCCAATCCGTCAAGTATCGGAATCGCAAGTGGAGGGGTTTGTTGGATCACTCACCCAACCAGCTCCAGTCAGCTGGTGCCAATTGGCGCTATTGGGGAGTTGTTGATTGAGGGACCGATTGTTGGTCGCGGATATCTCCACAATAAAGACGAAACAAACAAGGCCTTTATCGAGCCTCCTTCATGGCTAAAGGAGTTCAGAAATGGTTTCCCTGCTGAACGATTGTATCGAACTGGAGACCTTGTCCAATATCTCCCAGATGGCTCGCTGAGATATGTCGGTCGTGGCGATAACCAAGCCAAAATTCACGGACAACGTCTCGAGCTTGAAGAAATCGAATTCCGCCTGTGTCAGCTACTTCCCAAATACCAAAATGCAGTGGTGGAGATTCTACACCGGCCCACCGACAATGGTGTTTCACAGCCGGTACTGACTGCATTCCTTCACTTGCCGGAAGAACAGACCGACAGAGGACAATTCTACATTCCTTCTGCTAGTCCCGAGTTCCTCGCTGATGCGCAGTCCATGAGATCTCAATTGCTTAACATCCTCCCCCGTTATATGGTCCCAGCAATGTTCCTTCCAATCGATCACATTCCGCTTACAGCATCAGGGAAGGTTGATCGACGGCAGTTGCGTATGCAAGCAGGCAAAATACCATGGAATGATAAGACCTCTGGTCCGCAGACAGCCAGGCTGCAAGCATCTACTGAGGCTGAGCATAAGATTCAGAGAATATGTGCACAGGTTCTTGGGGTGTTAGCAGAAGAAATTGGTATGGACGACGACTTTTTCCATATTGGGGGTGACTCGATCAGCGCCATGAAATTCGTATCCAGGGCTCGCCGTGACGGTCTTTCCATAACTGTGAGCCAGATTTTCACTTCACCGGTCTTGAGGGAACTAGCACAGTCTGTGGAAAAGAGGTCCGAGACCAATGGAGTGTCGGCCACGACTGTTACTAGTACCTTCTCAAACATAGACAAGGACATTTTCCTCGACCAGTTAAAGGATGTTTCTTTGGATGCCGAAAATGTTGCCAATATCCTTCCAACGACTGAGATGCAGGCGTTTTCTACAACTAGGCCGCAGAACTACTGGTTCTTTGAGTTAATAGGCCGCCTGGACTTTGGAAGGTTAAAACAGGCTTGCTTAGATATGGTTCAACAGCATTCGATTCTTCGAACACTCTTTGTGCTTCACGGGAATGAGACTTTCCAGATCATCCTGAGACAATTGTCTATTGAGGTTTCTACATACGAAACTAATGGACAGGCCCCACTGGCATTTGCTGAAGCCTACAGCCGTCAGGACTCTTTGTCGCAGACTCTCTTGGGAGTCCCACCAATTGCCTTTACACTCGCAAAACATACAGATTCCCACCATGTCCTCATAATTCGTCTGTCACACGCGCAGTATGATGGCCTCTCAATCGCTAAACTTAGCCAGGATCTTTTCAGTCTGCTTCATCAACAGCCAATCTCCGTTCCTGCAGACTTTGCGATGTACACTGCACATGCTTTGCGTAAACACGATACAGAGGCATTTGACTTCTGGAGAAGTGTTCTCGATGGAGCCTCGATGACTGCCCTTCTCCAGCCCAAAGACCTAGTTCGATCCACTCATCCCTCTCTAGTCGAAGCATCTCAAAGCGTGGCTCTCCCAAGTCCACCTCCTGGGATTACAATGGCAACGGTGGTCAAGACAGCCTGGGCAATGGTGCAAGCCAAGCTCCTTCATCTCCAGGATCTCGTATTCGGTCAGTTGGTCAGCGGGCGTAACACAACCACCGAAGATCTGGAAGATGTCATCGGGCCCTGCATCAACATCATTCCTGTTCGAGTACAGATATATTCAGATCAATCCATAGCAGACCTCCTCACCGCAGTTCAAGCCCAGCATGTTCACAGTATTCCCTATGAAACCTGTGGCCTCCGAGAGATTGTACAACATAGCACATCGTGGCCGCGGGATACAGATTTCGGGTCCGTTATACATCACCAAAATGCCGGGGACCAAGCTACACTCCAATCTGATGAGCTTTCCTGTCGGGTTGACGCATGGTCACCTATATCATTACCTACCATGAATGCCTGGATAGCGACCACCGAGGAAGAGAACGAACTAAAGATCAATATTTTCTCGCGAAGTGAAATTGCAACCCCAGCCCATATGGAGATGCTTGTGACGGAGATGACTGAGGTGATAGCCAAGTTTCAAAAGGGGTGGACAAACTCTCTTGCTCATACATGACGATAAACATGACTCTTTCATTGCAGGTGGTGTTTCTTTATGGTTTCTCCGTTGACTTTGCGTTCTTTTACAATTATCATTAGAACTTACATAGCTTTGGTTAGTCGCTCTCAGCCCTAATATATCGTGTTCCCTATATATTCTAGTAGGTTCAGATATTCATGTTATGACTTCCTTGTGGGGTTGAAAGTCCATGGAAATATATAAACCAATTACTTAAATCTGTGATCTCACTATACTTTTTGTCGTTGACATGAATCTCAGTCACAGCATGTAGACCTCTACCAATACCACCATTCTATATATAATATTACAGGTGAAGCGCCAAGTAGTGCCGTAGGCGAAAACACGCTTACATCTAGAGCTTCAACCGCAACTGTGGAGTGCCGAACTTGCTGAATAAATAAATAAAACCCCAAGAAACTAAAATCTTCTATCGGAGGAGCCATCTATAATCCTAGTCCTGATGCCCTAGCTAGTAGTTGGCACTCCTTGGGACCGTGTCTGCATCTGGTATGCGAGCCCTCTGATTGGATGCCTGTTGTTGGTAGGGGGTTCCGTCTGGCGGCCCTAAGTGGCCCGGAAAGAGGTTCTTCCGGCCGCTAAGCGGGTCCCCGCCCACAACACCTACTAGTAGTAGCTAGTCAAAAAGCTAGCTGTAGATAGAATAGTCAAGATTGAAGAATCTACGAGTAATGGGCTTTCTCCCTCACACCGATACCTGTTGTTGTTCCACCTGCGCTGCACCATGCGTGGCAATAAACCCGTTGCCGACCCGTTCCAACGAGAAGGGTACAGATCCGCGTACACCGTCGTTAGGGTTTGTATCTCGGATGCCAAAGACTAAGATAGTAATATTTTCACGATTTGAAATTTTTGTATCTTGAATTCAAACGTTGATAATAGCGTTGTGGGAGAAATGGAGGGCATCATTGTCAGGATCTACAAGTGGCCTCATTGAATCCTTAGGGCTATGGGACATCATTGAAGGTGGATATGCAAGGCAGAAAATGCGTGGTGATCACCATACCGCCCCTCCATAATATGACGGTAAAAACGTGAAATTATTGCCTTTGCATAAGTGCAGTGATCAAATTGTCGATCTAGTTGGTGTAGACTGCATTGAATTCCGCCTGAGAGGTTCGTAACTGCCCAATATCTCCAGGATTCCCTGCGGGTATTGGCTATAAGATGACAGGCTGAAGTGGCACTCAAGATGTCAGGTATCCAGGATACCTGCGTAGTGTATGTACGGTGCATTTGCTGGCTGGGTCTCCATCCAATAAAAGCTCCAGGCAGGAGATACCTCGTACGGAACACCTTGTCAATAAGCCTACGAAGACAGCCGTGTGGTTCGAGACGGACTTACAGTCAGCACACATTAGCCATGGCACTCGCAGCTTTAGAAATAAGGTATGCAGGTTTGTGTGCCTGACTCCAGCTGGGAGACTTGAACCTCAAAGGCAAGTAAGTTGCTAAGTAATTCCGGCCGCGTCTCGCAGCGTTCTTTCGGTTGGCCACGGATTATGTGATACACATCAAAATACTTCATAGTATAATTAAATATCGATAGGAACATATTCATGAACGACATGCCAAGTGTCGCTGGCTTGGTCATGCTTGTTCCGCGAGAATCGCAAAAAGTGCTGATCGCGCCTTTGGCTCCACTTTGCGACTTCTTCATCCTTCGTTCCTGGCGGGAATCCGTCTTGTGACCGAAAGATTCCAATGGGTCCAAGGCGTGCCTCTTCCGGAACGAATAGTGTGGCGGGAGTCGTGGCTGCCCGGCCTGCCGGCACCGGATATGAGGGTGCCGCAAGTTCGGAGTCTTGAGGAAAAGGGGAACAGCTAGAATCGACGCTGGAAACATCGCTACTATGGCCTAGACTATAGGCATGATTGTCTATTGCTGTTTCAAGTGAGTCATGTGTTAATGGCTGGGTTTTACCTTGATTTGCTCTGATTGCGAGCGCTTCTTCTAACAGTATGACCCTTTCACCAAGGACTGCTACTCCAGCAGAGTTGAAGAAAGCCTGCGCCTGAGGTCCTCGGCGAAACAAAGCTAGTGCCATACGTCGAATCTTGGGTTCACGGCATCTGAGGCAGGTAAACCAAAGCGGAAACCCGACGCTGATTTCAAAGGTGAATGGCGGTTGTGTGCCGTCTGATCGAGCTAAGGCATTGATAGTGATCTCAGCCTGTTCAACTATATTCTGGAAATTCGGTATATAAGCGTCGTATATCATGTGTGATGACGATATGCATGTTGCGAGTATCACGAATGACATTTCATAGTGGGTCAAAAGAAGGGCGCCTGTGCCAATTTGTTGCGGTGATAAACCGTCCTTCGTGTGCAGGCCTTGTATGAGGATGGTAAAGGCAGTATGCCAGTTCTTTAACTTAGCTGATAGGACCTTTTGTCGATCGACAAATTCTGGGTGCATATAAGAGGCACGAGACTCGTGTCGGTACTCTATGCAAGTGCGTTCAAATAGCTGGATCTCCGTGCTTAAGCGAGCGATGGCCTCCCGAGCAGACTTGAGGGAGACAAATTCTTGCACCGGTACAGGATCATTGTCTAACAGTAAACCACTCACTGGAAGATGAGCAATCGTGAGAGCAACTGTTCCTAGACGTACGAATATCGGAACAATTGCATCCTCTAACAAGGAAGCATGTGTTGTTGATACGACCCCACAAGCTATTTGAGAGCGCAACGTGCGAATGAGATGGACACCCTGACTGTATAGCTGTAGTGCCTCCTGTTCATTTCCTTGGATAGCTTCGATGCTGATAAAAAGAATACAGCTTATCAGCCCGACAAAAATATCCATGCCACCACGCTCAATTCGCTGACGGATAGCAGACACCGAACGTGAATACCAGCCCAACGCGTCTCGGTGCTTTTGATTAGGGGGCAAAGCATGCTCTCCGGGACTCTCGAACAGGTCACTGAGTGCGATGATGGCATCCCATACGCCTGGCTCACTCCGACAGACTTGCGGGACGATAGTGCGCCAGAAGTCCACATCTAGTCCACCACCGATGGACAGGGCGGCCTGTTGGAAGTAGTAGGCAAAGGCACGACGCTCTCGCCACACCGTATTCGGTAATGATGAAAGCGGATAGTCCTGTATCGAGATTGTGGAAGGCGTGGAAGAGAAGGTGCCGGCGGATGTGCCTGCGTACTCGCACTTACGGCCTGTGCTGGTGCATCGGACACAGTTTGGCTTTTCTTCTCCGCACTTGACCTTTCGAATTCTAGAAGTCGCTCAATATTCGTACACTGTCTACGAAAAGAAAGCTCGCACCTACTTGCAAGTTTTACATCCCAGTCTTGATTTCATGGGCTTGATTGGACTGTTCAATAAGGAGGACATATTGGTATGGATCAAGAGCAATTGGGGAAGAACACTAAAGCGCCTGTGGACAGTGCAGGATCATGCAGTCGCTGAGGTGAAGGGGATGCTGACGCGAGGAGGATAGAAGAAGACGACGAAGAAGTGTGTTGTTGTTAGCTCGATGCTAAAGATTGACGGCAAGCTATGCCTCATTGAGTCAAGTACCGCCTCTAGACCAAAACTTTGACATCCTCATCTCTCAACAACTATATCTACTACCTTTCTTTCTGTTCGGAAAAAGCCAAAAGGATTAAAGGAGTTTCGGAAATTTCACCGCGTTAGAGACTTAAGTGTGCTGAATTATTTCAGGTGAGCTCTTGTCATGCTTTCAGTCGGATCAAGCTCTAGGAGAGATATCCTGCTGGTTAAAGCAGCAAGCACGCTGTTAAAACGGCGAAAACTCCCCGATCTCGATATCCAGACCACCAACTGACATTTAATTGTAGTGTGAGATCCATGAATAACGTTATGGGAAATTGTCATCGTTGAGGTTTAATCAATGGCTAAGACCAGTTAATTACAGAGCTTAGTGGAGTTGGGGTGCAACGAGAGCTCAATTTATACCTGTCGTTCAAGGTAGGTTGGGAAAAGGGTCGAGGATAAACCGAGGTGTTGATGTCCTGTGATTTATACTCCAAGTGAGTTAATTGAGTTTCAGCTATCGCACTCCTTGTACTGTGATGAGGTCCTAAAGATTGTGAGTCGAACTGTCTGAACCACTGTGGCAAGGGCATCAACATGTGTCTCAGCTTTTATTATATTCTGTATAAAGCTGGCAAGATTCGTAGAAGAAAACTATATACCAGTACACACAGAGGGATCAACACGACCTTTTCGCACTCTACCACAGTATACACTGCGTATCAAGATCGAAGCGGCATTGAAATGTAATTCAATGTAGCCTGCATCTACTAGACATTGTGCCGAATACAGAAGAAAGAGCCAAGCCGTTTGTAGCTCTTATATCAGGTATGGTTTGGTTAAGACCTAAGTAGTAATGGCCCAGTGTGTCTTGGCAAGTCAACGCTTGGAAACAATCTATGACTAGAACAAGGTAAATGTGCCAGAGTACTATCTATCGCGGCACAATAAACCTTAAACTGTTTGACTAATGTAATGGATAATGTCATGGACGAAATCTTCGGCGAACCCAACCTTAGTGCCAGTATTATCGAGCCGCACGAGCCTGCGAGATACAAGTTAGCAGGAATCATGCAGCAAGCTAGCTTTGGAAAGGCTAGTGGCCTACAGGCGTAAGCATTTGTCTTGGCAGTTGGTCTTGAACCAGTTCAGGTTGAGCCTGAAGACAAATCAACGCGTCAAGACATGAGATCCGTTCCAAGTACTTACAAAGATGACTGCATGAAAGGATTTGGTGAGAAGCGCCCTAGCCCGGATCACAACCGGTTTGAGCCTTGTGATTCTGCCACATTTACACAAATGGCCGCCAACTTGTATTTCATGGGCATGGATCCAACGACTAGATGGAGGGAGCGCAACCTCTCAAACTTTGTCCAGAATTGGCTATAACGGCTGCTAACGGAGCTTACTATTCTATACCATAAACCGCTCGACCCTACGGGAACTATTGACGGGAATATGTATATTTCGACTTAAACTGTGAATGAAACCATTCTTTTATATGCAATACCTTCACAGTAAACCTTGGACTTTGAAGAGTCATCTGACACAACAAGTCTTCAATTATAGCCCGCTCAAAGCCTTCGCATGCTAGTATATGCATGGTAACCACCTACACTACCTTCCAGGGCCAACTACAGTCGTCATCTTTTCTTCCTGCAAATCAGAAGATCAATCTAACTGTAGCCATACCCTTTCTCCAATAGACGCCCGGCCCGCTCCACCGTGGAACCGACGAGGCACTATTTTATTGGAGTAGGGCTGGAAAACCGGAATGCCATTCAAAGATGCGGCTGGTCCGCCAAGTTCTTAACCTTTCACACGCCCAATGATTCACCCAGTCAGGTTGAATAGCTGTCTGAGTCTCACAGCAAACAAACGTACTCCGAACGTGGCACGCTGTGTTCGGTATACTGCAGAAGGCTGGCCCAGACCTTTAAGTTTATATACTAGTGTTCAAGCCAGGTGTGTCTAAAAGGTCATCCGGAGACAAAGCCAGGTGAGATTATAGAACCGGGGCTTCCGTGGTAGTAGGACCTTTTTGATACTAACGTTTTGGGAGAAGCTTAGTAGCCGTATTCACGGCCAGGGTAGCCCTCCTTCGCTCTCACTGCGCATTTACAAAACGTGGAAAAGTGTGGAGCTAATGTGGCGGGGCAATAATAGCGTTCTGTCTACTTAGTGGCTGTACCGTGGATCATGGAGGCAAGACATCACAAGGCCGACCTAGACTAGGCGAAAACGACTCAATATTTTTCTACTTCCATTAAAGGAAATATATCCAGTTTTACTGGTGCTGATAGTTAATACCCAGATATGTAAAAAGATACCCTGGGCACTGTTGAAACAGTTGATTTAATATAGGCAGGTAGGGTTCTAGGCCAACTTCAGCCGCAGCAGTGGGACCCGATGCCTTAGGAGGTGGCTGCTTACTGGTAAGAGGAAGAAGTTCAACGGATTGGCAGCTCTGGTGAATAGTGGGGTCAATTCCTGCATATCAGACGCACTGGTTTGTATTTTGTAACTTGGCATAATTACGAATTCTGCGTTTGAACTGACATTCTTATGTGGTCTCTTTCTCGGCGTGGACCACGCACGCATCCGTGCGACCAGAATGCCATCTGACCCCCACAACCCTAAGGCAACCTGCTAAAGGTTGATCCCACCATCTTGGGGTGGAAAAATCAGCCTTCTGCGACTTCGTTGTAGGAGGTAAACACCGCTAATCTATTTTTACTGAACGGCCCTCTTGGCAACCAACAACCGTCTGACTCGCGCATAGGAACTATTGGTGGAAATACGCACGATGTCGGGACCCTAAACGATTCGGGCAGAGATCCACAAGGAACCCTGTCAACTTGACAGACGACCTGGCCAAAGGATTTTGAGGCTGGACCATTTCCTTTCTAAGCTGTACTACTTCTAGCTTGAGAACCGCGGAGATTGCCGCGTTGTCCTTGCTAATGGAGTGAATACATATTTGATCAGAGGGGCTATTTCGCGAGGGGTTTCCTCTCGCCCCGATGAAGGTCTTCATTGACCACCGTATATCGTTGACTGGGCATCATGCCTTCGGATCATGAAGAATACCTTCTGCCGCCATTGTCGAGATTATCATATACCGAATTTGACCGACCACAGAGGTCTTGGAGCCCATTCGACCCGAACCCTCCCGACCGTTCCCACATCCACTATGAGCGCGCACCCTCCTCGCACCAGGAGCAGGACATCGCCTCCCACCATGAGACCTCTTCAACCGTGGGCTTAGGAATCCGAAATGCGAGACGCAGACCAGCGTCCATTCACTTCGTTGAGGACCTGGAGGAAGTGCGTCCGCGGGGAGAATCGCGTTCCCCGCACCTGTCGGAGCAGGCAACGCCGCGGTCGCACACTTCGAAAACAGCGCTTTTGGACAGCGAGGTGCGATGTCCTCATAGAGATACAATCGCCCAGCGATGGTTTCGCTGGGTGCCCATGACAATCCTGGTGTTGGCGGTATATGCGACCGTGTGGTCGGGGTTGTATTTCTTTGTCGCGTGTCTGAAGCCGCGATATGGGAGCTACGTTGGAGTGGACGGCAAGCTCGCCGCCTCGACGGCCAACCTTCTGAGCGCGCTGTTCGCCAAGACAATCGAACTGGCGTATGTTACTGTTTTTGTCGCCTGTCTGGGGCAGTTCTTGAGTCGACGAGCCCTCCAAAAGGACTCTAACGGCATCACCATTTCAGACATGAGCATGCGGACATGGATCATGCAGCCCGGGTCGATGATTGTTCACTGGGAGACTCTGCGATACTCGGCGTTGACCTTTCTCGGTGCGATGACTCTCACGGCGACGATCATCGCGATGCTGTATACAACGGCGGCGGAGGCATTGGGTAAGTACACACGCTCAGACGGATTGACGTTGACACTCGTGGCATCTATGATTCTGACCACGATCATCCAGTATCACCCAAGTTGCTCGCAGGACCGCACGAAGACCGAACCCTAATGGCGAATGTTTCCACTGACTTCTTCAACCCATATTACATGGGAATCAACTGCCAAACGCCGATCCCTAATGAGGAGGACCCAGTTTACCGTGACACAACATGTCTCCAAATGCAACACGTCGGACAGGCATACCACAACTACGTAGCTTACCTGAATGGATGGAGCAGTATGGTTACCAACGGCAAACACGCGTCGGCTGTGCTAGAAGAGCGACCTCCGCCCTCGGGATCAATACACGATAATACAACAGTGACTGGAAGTTGGATCGACCGCAGCAACATGACGGAGTTGTCACTGCACTACAACCGGATGGTCTTGAATGTGACGGCTACCATGCCTCATGCCGGAGTTCTGGCCGCGGCAAAGGACCCCGTCAATGGTCTTAAACAGCCCCAAAATTCATCAGAGGGCCAATTTGACATGATCGCTGCCGCTCCATGTCCTGCCGTGAACGTGCTTTGCGTGGGCATGAACGCTAGTGAGCTGAAACCACTGATATATGATTTGTGGCCTGGAAAGACATTCGATGTGGAGAAGTGGTCAGAGCAAGAGAAGGAACTCCCTCGTTGGCCAAACTGGCTGAATCGAACTGTTGTGGACGATATCTTCGGATGGGGACCAAAGTATGGATGGCGTCCACCAATCTTCGGCACGCTTCCCTTTGAAAATCAAACGATCCTGAATCATTCAGCCCCGTTCGGCAATGCAATGTATGTACTTGGCAAGCCTCCGAATGCCACTAAAATCGACTATGCCCTATGCTCCATGAAGGCGAAAAAGACACCACGTTGCTCGGTACGATATACTGCTTCTGCCAGTGGAGCGAGGTTTAGCACAGACTGTGAAAAGTCGGATAACCCATGGCAGTTCGATCGGTTCTTCCCAGATGCGGTGGACGGTAACTGGAGCCTGGATTGGAAAAACATTGCATCGGAATGGGGCAATTCCTTGAGTTTGAATGCGGGAGTCAATGATGGCAGGGCCTCCAATGCCCGGCTATTGATGCAGCTCACGCCCTCCGGCTACTCCCTTGAACCCGATCTGCCATCTTTGGCGGAGGCTCTTGCAGTGATGGCAGGCAATACCTTGATCATGGGAACAGAGAACGCAACATTCCTCCCCTATTGGAATCACTCTGACGCTTCCCTCTCCGAACCTGAGACTCAGTTGTTCAACGCCACCATTAGCGTCGTCGACTACCAATCCAGCGGGACAGAGAAATGGCAAAACGTCTTCTTTCCAGTCTTATTCCTCACATTTGTTACCAGTGTCCTATGTCTAGGCTACCTTTTGAGCGAAAAGGGCCGTCAGCTTACCGACTTCACTGAGCCGCAAAACCTATTCGCTCTGGCCATCAACAGCCCGGCCACATCGCGATTAGAGGGTGCTTGTGGGGCCGGGCCTCAAGGTCCACAATTCAAGGAGAAATGGTTCGTGGGTATGGAAGAGGACGACGAGCATTATTATATTCGGACTAAGGCAGAGGAACACACGCCGTTGATTTCGGCGGCGAAGGTGTCGACGGAATCTGAACGCCCTAAGTCTGTCAGTCCGGCTCTAGAGGAGTATAGAAGATTGTCTACAGGACAAAGTGTTCTCGGCAGATTGTATTAAGACAGTTTATGTGTACGATTATGTGGAAGTAGCTTGACTTTCTTTTGCAGCCAGCGTTTGTTGATAATACCAAGATATTTAATGTCTATCTTGGGCATACCTCCATATGCTATAATGATTACATGACGTGTTAATAGACTTAATATTACAAGTATCAAAGATCCGAACTAGCAACCATACAGTCTCCATATGTGTGTGCAGGAGTCAAATTAGTTCATCTACCTCCTTGCTTCCCAGACTTCAGCCGTATTGATTAATTCCTTGTTGAGCCTAACGACTTTGTGAATCACCCCAGAAGGTTTACTGCTTGTGTTGCCATTCTTCTATTGCAACTAGTTCCTTAATTACTGCTGGGAGGTTATCTTAGTCAGATCAAGGGTTGAACCGAAGAATCCTCTGGTTTTCATGCGCGAGTTACAACCCCCCCTGGATGACAATGTAGAGTGGTTTCAACAATTTGTATTGACATTGCTCAACCACATAGAGAACTGTAACTCTCTTCATCACAAATACTGCGAGATGAAAGCACTAGACAAGACACTTCATTCCACCTCTTTGAAGGACATATCTCGTTCATTCCAGGAATCCAGGTATTTCCTTCAGGAAAAGGCTTTGACTGCTTCCTCAGCAAAATAAGAGAGACGGTCCTTAAGAAACCCAATGCTGTCCGCAGTGTCGGGCGTGTAGGCGGTAACTGAAGAGGTCCAATTCTAAGATTAAAAGATATTAGCAGCTGATCAGAATATACGAAGTAACGCCTAAGTAAATTACTTACTTCAATAATAGGTTTATAATCCTTGAGAACATAGAGAGCTGCCTGAGAATAAGGTGCACATCCAGTGAAGTAATCCTTTTTGAGCTTAAGTTGGCGCAGAAATTCTGCATGATTCCGGTAAAGCTAGATCAAGGAGTTGTGAGAATTTATGATAGAAGAGAGGTATTTCGGCTGCTCAATTACATTTTGGTAGATTTGTTTGATCGTCTCCTGGTCCTCGGACGAGATATCACCGGGCGACTGGTCAAGTGCTTCATTGTACTCTTTCAGTTGTGAAACCATCTGGTTAAAGTCTTCATGAATGCCCTGCCTCCTAGTATCAGTTTCAATCCAAACCAATAGGTCAGACAACAGTGCGATAAAGAGAGAGAGGATATACAGGATAGCGTAGGATAAAATTATAGGGTTCAAGGTCTTGCAATGTGTCGACTAGATTCTCTCCTTTAGAGGAAATAGTGTAAACTTGTTCAAGCACATCATCACCTGAAGCGGGCATTTCGAGCGGTATTGAAAGGAAGATACAGATAGACCAAGTTTCTTATATGAGGGAATGTTGATATTCCAGGAGCTCTGAATGGAGGGGGGAGGGGGCATTCTTAAGTACTCAGTCCGAATTGATTACACAGACGGTAGATTAATATTCAGTTGGTCTCAGCCTAGCCATCGCATTGACGCATGCAGTTGACCACGAGGATAGAATGTAACATGACGGCTTCATGGATAGGTATGACACGTCGACTACCAGAGTTCTAACTTGAATATGATCTCACTACTAAGAGACTCTATCGCTCCACCAATTCATTCAAGCGTACAGCTGACGTCAAGCTGTCGGCTCAGAGAGGATGCGAACATCTTGCTCCTACGTAAATTATATTCCTACCATGAACTGAGAGGAGTCTTTAATCCGGGCAGGGCACAGCCCAGGCCACTACTAAAGGTGGTGTACAATAATCGTTGCTGCTTGTAGTTGACATATGAGATGCATCCTTTCAATAGTGACCTGTCACTATCCGCATGCGTCGGGAATCTGACAGTCAAGGTGTCATAGTGGGTTTGATGGCGAATTAGTAATAATAGTGGTGATTCAGACTTTGCGAACCACCCATATTTTTCCTTCAACCTACCATAAACACTTTCTTCGAACCTTGATAGGGCTATGACAAGATCATGTCTGTCTAATTCGTTGTCATTGCTTATACTGCGTCCTCCCGGCCACCCGCAAGTGTCCCCACAATTTTACGCTATAGTATTGATCATAATTTGGCAGGAATTCCAATTGCCATTGTATCTGCTCTATAGCACACTAGAAAGAAATATGACACCACCAAAGGATAGGAAAATGGGAACAGGCTACTTAAATTAAAATGCCTGTTTGCCAGTCTCAACAGCCCGAATGATACCCGCCTGCGCCAGCTTCTCAACCATATTGAACAATACAAAGTCACACCCCCGACGCACGATCATGTTGATACTTACGGGAAACTGTTCCATCACATTCGTCACCGGCGAGTGATACGGCACTTGGCCTAAGGGAATGGTGAAGTCGGCGCAGCTGCAGCAAAACATTAGCTCATATGTCATTTTCACAATACCAGGGTGCCAACTGAACTCACCCGAAAATAGGACAAATCATGGAACAAGGTATTGCGGCCCAATCTGGCATCCTTCCCAGAAACGTAGCATTGGGGCCCTCGTTAAGAGCTTTCTCGCGAAAGCTGGGCAGCCCACCAGTGCCAATGTCACAAATCAATAATGACTCCGAGCAGGATTGGGGCGTCTCTAGTAACACATTCCTTTCGAACCAGTCCACACCCTTCCTTTTATCCCGTAGGGCCTGGTCGTATACTGCTTGGTTGATGACGCTGGCGTTGAATTGCGACCACTCTTTGCGCCACAGCGGATCTACTGGGGGAAAGCGTCCTTCGTAATGGCGTGCCCATTCGGTCGTCAGAGGGTCAGCAACAGCTACATGCGAAGACCAATATGTTAGCGCAGCTGTTGCCGTCAGCAGACGGTCCAAGGTGTCATTATTGTCCGAGAAGATAGGCGCCTCAATGAGCGTAGCGCTAAGGTTCGTGTATTTGATACTCATGTTGAGTTCCTTTGCTATGTTTGAGAGGACAGCGTCAAGGATCTTCTGAGCGGCAGAATTCACGAGGGGAAATTGCTCTTCTGGATACAGTATCTGGGTCGGGAAGGCCATTGTGTCAGGCACCGATAGAGGAGATAATCCAGTAATCGATTCTGGCTGGTGAAGTTCTGGAGTATACCACGCCTTCGCAAACCTGGCCCATTCGGCCGGATTCCGCCCTAGAACACCAGCTGTGTCCTCTGCCCAATTCTGGGCAAGCATACCCTCTAACGTGATCATTCCCTGACTGGGCCGGTTTCCAAAGGTTCCTGTAACAGCCGCTGGGCGACGAATTGAAACGCCAGTGTCACTGCCAATCGCGGCATCCAGCCAGTCGTACGCCGCAATCGAGCAGGCTCCGCCGGAGGTTGATGCTGCGCAAGTCAAGTATCCATCGCCCCGTGGGTTAAAAGGAGCCTGCTCATCCGTCCAATCCCAGGGATTCGCACCGGACGCAAACTGTGCCAGCTTTTGCTTCCCCACGAGAACCGCGCCTAGATCAATCAGTCGCTGAATCGCGGGTGCGGTTCTGTTGGCAACAGGCGTGATCTGAATCCACGCTTGGCTTCCGGCTGACGTCTGCAGCCCTTTGATGTCGAATATATCTTTGACTGCCACCCGTTTGCCCGCTAACGGCCGCGGATCTCCCCACGAATGGATGCGGCTCGGCACCGGGACCAACGGCGCCCAGAGCCTTGAAGACATAGACTGCAGTGGTACAAAGGAGCCGCTGCCATCGTTTGACGGATACATACCGGTGACGAAATCGCGATACGTGTCAGGGTATAGGCGGTACGTGTCTAGAAGGCTAACCTTGTCGTTCGACATCACGGCAGTATATGGACCAGGCGCCAGAGTCTCAGCGGACTTGTGGTGGATTGATAATACTCGTCTACCCTGGCTCTTGAAGACATTGGAGTCAAGATAGATGGTCTCTGCACCGGCACTCGAAAGATACTCCAAAGCATCGGCAGTTACACTGGCATTGCCGGCAGATGAGATGAGATAGACGGAACGGAGAAACTCTGCTGAGAAAACATCGTCATTGGCCAAATAGCTCGAGATTATGGCATTGAGGTGGTGAGCAGTCACGATGGTCTCGTTGGCGGCGATGACTGTCAAGGTTATGATGGTGCCAGTAGCGTAGTGATTGTTAAGGTTGGGGCTGGTGATGATCAATGTATCCCGGGGTTCTTTTGCATTGGCAAGATAGGCAGTGTCACCCAGTTGATAGGAGACAGCTTCAGATGTTTGAAGTATATTCGATAGAGAAAGAGGGCTTGCACTGCCACCTTTGAAGGCCGAGCCCAAGGCAAGGACTTCGATGAAGATTTGCTTCCACGAAACCATGTTGGTCATGACTTCTTGTGCACCGAGTGGGATGTTACCATCTCTGATTATTATAAGGTAGCCTTATTATAGCGAGGGTGAAGGGTGGTGGCCCAGTCGAAGCAAGGGCCATCAGCCACGACATGCACGTTTCCTAGGATGTCTTAAAACCTGCGACTTCTGATTGCAGTAATCGGGGTTCGTATCGTGAAACTAATGGTTATGGGAACTATTCTTACGTGAGTTACCATTTTCACTGCTGGTCCACCGAGTCAGGATAAAGTGAAAGCAACCATTAAAGCCAATGAAAGATAGGATGGCTGTTGGTGCTACTGCATTCGCTCATTAGAGGCTGAACTGCTTCATGTAGCACAACCATTGGGTTGAATCTGGCCCAGACAATTGCACGACTGGGAGGAGTGTCCAAGTCTCTCCCTAGACTATAATCTAATGAATGGTGACACGAACAAGCACATAACTGAACTCATTCCACTGGACGTAACATAATGACATTTCTTTCCTGAAGTCCTATTGGTGGAGAGTAAGGTGTACGATCGACCATTAATCTCCACATAGCTTGGAAGTTCCAAAGAGTAAGCGGCATGGATCCTTGGTGAGGCTCAGAATGGTAGTATTGTTGCACAAGAACAATAAGCAAGTCGCAACTCAAGCTCCCAGGGGAGTGTATCATTCTCCGAAGCAATCTTCCACATAGCACCGAACCAGGGACCCATCTTCTCTTCGCATTCAATTCTGTTTGTTCCCCTCCCCCTTTTCGAGAACGTATTTTGCCTTTCGGCTGAATCGGATAATTCCAATCCGAGTGCGCGTGCTAGAATTTTTAAGGTCTGAGCAACGCTCAATTTCCGCCTCTTTGTTTCATGGTCCAGCAGGCGTGTAGATCTCTGGGATGAGTCGAACCCAACCCAATCCGTCAAAGTCTTCTTTGGCTTTGAAACAGTCGTCCCTGTACGGCTTTTTTTCTGACAAAGAAAGTTCCCTCTCCCAAGAAACAGTTGAATGTTCCCCTTTCACCTGCACGTGGCTGGCAGGTCACGTTACTCCAGACCAGGCGCGGTCACATGCGTTTGGCTTTCCGTTTTCGTCCACCAATTGACGCTTCAACACCAAACACACTATACAATTGTTCCCTGTTATCGGATGTACTTTTACAACTCCAATGAACTCGCCTTTTCCATTCCTGGAGTCTGCCGGTCATACTTCACCCCGACATGCAGCCCTAACCCCGAATGGTCGTTTATTCCGCGAACTATGCTCGTCAATCGCGTATATCACACTGCAATAGTGAGTCTTATGGCCACCTACCGTCATACATCCGAAGTCAGTTACCCTGAGTGTCTGATAGAATACAGTATTCCCTCCCATATCGAAAGTATGGCAAGTTCACATTAGCTTATTAGATTCAGTAAGGCGAACCCCGTACGTGCAGCACCAGTGTACGCGATATACGCAATATCGCGGCCTAAATATCCTAGGATCGCTACATGCTCAGGCATCGGACATTTCTGTTATGCTTCATACCAGGAACGAAGTTTTTTATTACATGGCGAAATGGTCAGCGCCATTGGGTCACGGTACTTGCGCACGGTCGCGATCAACGTTCTGGATAAGCTCAACCCCTCCCATGACTTGAATTCCATGTGGTGTCGATCGTGGAAAAGAGGAATTATCCGTTAGGGTTCAGATACTAAGATAGGAGGGACTGCATGATGATTGGATGCGCATGAGCTGAGAGAAATCGTTAGTCGCGTCGTGTCAGGGGCCGTTGACCACCACTTATCCCACTAAAAATTCGAAAAGATTCTGGAAGTGGGCCTTTTTCTTGCTGTGAAGCGGACTATATACTGGTGTCTCAGGAGGAAGGGACGGATTCCCACTAACAAAGCCCTACATGTTCGACAGGGGCCAGGTACAACAGCCATCCATTTCACGCCTGTTTCCTGGCTCTCATCCCCGACTTCTGAGGTTATGGTCGATTGGGTTCAAGCCTTGAAACAAATGAAAACTTTATCCGTTTAGCGACACTAACACGGCTCTCGCCCACATGTAGTTCTCTTTGCCCCGGTCGTTCGAATCATTGGCTTGGGGCGCTGGGTTATCTATACATGAAACCGACTTGCTTAATCAATCCAAGCGCAGGAATCGCGCGGGGTACCAGCCTCTAGCCTCGCCTACCGTTTGCTTGTTACTTGCAAATCTCCGGCTCGGACTCCGCTTATCAGCGTGTTTCTTGCATAGCAAGTAGGGACTAAGCAAACTAATCAATAAACTAAAAGAGAACCGCTTCTGCAATGGGCGTCTTGAATGGGGCAACGGGCCCGCCAGGAGCACGCCCGATATTTAGCGGATGTGCTAATCCATACCCTAATGCGGGATCCGTGCCCGAGGTCACATCGTGCTCTGTTCCTCGGCAGGGCGGGCAGCAGTCTTGTGCCATTGCTCATGCTTTCCAGTTTGCACATTATAGTCCCTATCAACTATATGGTTTCGGTGGGGATTCCGCATCTAACGATGTCGGCCCTGTCTCGTATTCAGCGCCTTTACCCACCATGCGCCCGGAGTTGCTTCCTAATACATAACCCAAGCGTGTGTGAGTTCCACCATACTGGCCGTGGCCTAAATCTCTCTATGTTTCCACTCACTTCAATTCGTGCTTTGTACTGTCTTCATCGCACCGTTGATTGCGGTGTGCGGTCATGATGGGATCCTTGAATATCCCGCCGGAAGAGGTCTCCGTCTATATCGGCGACCGGCTATTGATCTTTACTGCTCTCTTCGTCCCTCTTCAAATATTATGCGTTGCTCTACGTTTCATTTCAAGATACAAGGTCCACACACCATGGGGCTTGGATGATGCTGTGATCTTGTTTGCGCTTGCTGAGCAGATGGGTATGGCAGGCATCAGTATCGGTTAGTCGCGAGGGAATCCAAGACTGGGTTACAGCAGAGATGCTAATTCTTGCTCTAGGTGCTGTAAAGTTCGCTGGCGTGGGACACCACATCCCATGGTTAATGGTGAAAGACCCAGCCAGCCTAAGGATCTGGGCGAAATATCTCCTCGCTTTGTCATTTCTCTATTTGGGGAGTGTTAATCTTCCAAAGTTCTCTATCCTATTACTGTACCATAGGCTCTTCCCCACCAAGAAAATGGGCGCGATCATCAAATTGATGATGGTGGTCCTGGGTGTCATCACGATATCTACGATCGTTGGCGCGAGTCTCGTCTGCCGACCGTTCTCCTCCAACTGGGATGGTCCTATCCCTGGCAACTGTGGTAACAAGAAGGTTCTTTACATCTGGGCCAGTTTTCCTAACATTGTGACCGATATAATATTACTGCTCCTTCCAATGCCCGTGTTGTGGTCACTTAATGTCAGTCCACGACTGAAAGTGGGACTAACAGTCACATTCGCAGTAGGCAGCATGTGAGATAAATCACCTTAGCCTCTACAGCCTCACTGATACTGACTTGGACTCGTTTGTTTCTCAGAGGCTTACTCACTTCCGTTATGCGCTTCCAGATCTTTTTCCGAAACAACGCCTTCCTCGATGGGACCTGGGTAGCGGTTGAGCTGATTATTTGGACCCAAGTCGAAACCGGAGTTTACCTGATATCTGCCTGCCTGCCCACATATCGACCACTTATCGAACACGTCGGATCTAGCAGAATACTTTCCAGACTCAGCCGCTCGAGATCACGACGGGGAACCGGGGCCAGCGAGGCACGGGATACCCTACCATTGCACTCAGTGACAGCTGTGGGCCAGCCTTACTATCGCAAGGATGAAATATACGTTGGCAATCCACGTCACAAATTTGAAGTCACCATTAGCCACGAGATCATTCAGCATACTGAGCCTCAAAAGCTATACAGCCGTCTATGAGAATCGCCGAGCTATGTATGTATATTATCTAGTGAATGGTACTCCTGACAGTTTCCGAACTTGTTGCCCTTCTGGTAGAATTAAGCCAAATTCAAACAGCGGCTGGTACATCTTCATTCTGAAAGCGATGGATTAACAACCACTTGCTGGGTTTACGAGTCGAGACGCCATGAAGCTTCGCATACTGACATCAACAATCCCCTTTCGCTAATCACTGTTCGCCGTGATGAAATATACGCTTGATTACAACGCTCAAGCAGCACAGCTACTCCCGATTCTTGGACTTGTGGAATATCACCAATTGGCGTCATAGTCGGTGCCTTGGCCCGTCGAAAGCTATTAGCTCCATGGTCACCGATGTTTGATTGCCACCAGATAGTACAGCCAATGGGCAATAGGCCCTCCAACGAACTATATGAGTCATTTGGTAAGCATAATATTACTGCTATCATCGCAACGAGGTCTCCATGACGGCTCGGTGCCCCTGATGCGGCAGACAACTTGTTTTCTGATTGAGCAACCGCACCATCTTTCCAGGACCGTACGACCAGTTGACCGTGAGTTTGGCGTTTAACCAGTGATTCAAGTTCTGGGCAATGGATGCAACCTGCTTGCGAGCTCCAGTCGATTGGTCTAGACCAGCACTCGAACATTGAATACAAGTGATGGCCTGTTGGTCGGTCGGGCTCCTCCCTAACGCCTTGTGGGACTAAATCGTATAAATAGATCTGATATTGCGATATATATTTGCCCCAGTCGATAGTGTCGATAGTGCCCACGCCGCCTCAGGTCGGGCCAGGAAATGTTTCGTATTAATCTCTCCTGTGTCACCCTCGTGCCCGAGGGCTGGCCAGAATGCTGGTACAGTCTGGTTGCTGCGTTGGTCAAATCCACAGTAACAGGAGGTACGTCCATTATCTCTGACTCTATGGCCCGACACCAATGTTGGGAAAAGGAATTCTCTCCCTTGGCTCTTCATCAGACACATTATTCGCGGTTACACGAGGTCCGCCTTTTCTTTGTTTGACGTTCTCGCTCCGACCCATGGGAGATGAACACGAATCTTTGGGCCATCCGGAACTTTCTCGAGCGGGGGAATGTCTAACCCTGCGCCTTTGTTCTTTGAAACCCTTCATGTTGCGTGATTTAGCCTAAATATGCTTTGAAGGAAGTCTCAATCTCGGATGTGGTATCTGTGGATACATATCATGACTGATATTTATTATTAAACTCCATTAATAGCTCATGCCAGGCCACTAAATGTAGCTAAACGAACTTCGGGTTCTTCAGTAGGGACCGACTTGAACTAGTACTTAATGGCTATATCACAGCTGTACTATATACAATGTCCACCCGACAGAACTCACAGACGCTGCACCCGCGGAGAAATAACAGAACCAGCAAACTTGCGCGTGCCCTGCTGCCACATCTCCCAGAATGCCGGCACCTGGGGAACAGCATCGGCCAATTTCCGAAGGCCAGTAAATCCCCGACGAGCATGGGCCGACGGCACACCCGCATCTGGTCGATTCAAGGAATTATTAAACACCTCCAGCGACATGGGACCCTGATACCCTGTGGCAACCACCGCCGCAGCGACCAAATCAACCGGCATATACCCCCCTCGCTGGGATTCATACGGAAACAACCGGTGACCCCTCGACCAGGGCAGCAAAGCCGGCACCTCCGGATCGGTAGGTGGTCGGAATATCTTCGGGTCCATCCGCTCGGCATCACCGACCTGGAAGAAAAAGATACGGTCGCCGGGAACAGACGCGACCAGCCCGGCCAACGATGCACAAAGTACGTCCACCGATTCCTCGGGCGTCGAATACAGCCGTCCATGACCGGCCGGGTTATATGGGTCGGCATACTCCACCGCCAGCACATTAAAAGCGTCAACTATAAGCCCGACATTCTCGCGGTTGGCCATCCGCACGACCTCCCACGTAGATGCCCATGTATTCCGCGTCGCCCACGACAGCCCCTCATACCCAATCCGAAGCATCGGGCCTCCATCTGCTTCGGCAAAGGCCCGAGCCATATCTCCCAACTCTGCCAAGTCGCGTGCCACCGTCTTCAAATCGGAGGTCACGCCATCGTCCGTCCGGATACTGGCACACATAAATACCAGGTCGGTGTCGAACGCGCGCATGAATGGGAACCGCTTCGCCACTAAGTCCAGGGATGCTCGTCGCTCCACTGGATCCTTGATCCCTTCGATCTTTCGAAGGGGCTGTGTGCACGCGATCCGCATTCCCAGGGATTTCACCAGATCACCTAGTTTCCGCGCAACGCGGAGGTTATCCTCTGTTGGCTCCCATAATTGGTCCCCCGGTAAGTGATGTTCCTCGAGATAAGCCGCCCAGCATTCGTCGAATAGATCAATCCATTTGTATCCCGCCTTTGCTGCTTCTTCTAGTCGGGGCTGCAGTTTATGGTGTCTCCAGTTCCCGAGGGAGAGGGTGGCGATGCCGAATTCATTCGGAATAGATGTGGGTGGCCAGGGGATTGGCATGATGAGATTACTTGTTTTGTTATTGTGTGAAGTGTACGGTTTCGGTACTTGTTCGTCAGATCGATAGGGTGGTGGAGTGAGTCAGGGATTATTGAGGATGGGTGACAGGGAGGGATATAATGATATGAGATCTCCCCACGGGGTTGCGCGGGTAAGCCCTGTGGGGATGAACGCTTTTCCCCGGGGTAAACCTTTCACCTTACATTTTTATTATATTGCTATTGGCGTGTGTGAGTCCTGGTCACATAGTGTATATCGATTTCCTACTCTCCGGTGCATAAAATAAGTCACCGGGTGGGGTTTCAACCGAGGCGGCCGGGCGGGAATGACGCATCAACCAGCCATATATCAATACTTTACTGGAATATCAAGATCGAACTGCTTGTTTCTCGGGACAAAGAATATCGTTATCAATATTTCAGCACTGGTGAATGCTTGCGAATGAATCGTCTGTTCTACTGATGGAAAACGTATGATACGGTGGGACCGTCTTGAGGGAACACGGAAAAGAAAAAAGAAAGACAAAGAAGAAGGCAAGGAAAAGTCCGAAAAGAACAGACTAACGAGGGTGAGGTCAAGCTGGAGAAAGAACGAACCAGGTCACAGTGGGAAAGAGTGGGATGATGTATAATCCTGTCAATTATAACGGAGAGAGGAATCGCGCACATCGAGCGCATTAACCCACAACATCGCCGCATCCCACTATAAAATCAACAACACACTGGCTTGGCTCAACGACAATCGGAAGCCAATAACAGAAAAAGAAATTGGCCATTCATATTGCCTAAATGGCTAAATAACAAAGCTTTTCGAATCAATGGCTCAACGGTGATCAGGTGGAAACAGCCAAGACTCTCGCTCAACGACATCTCAAACTCAACCAATCCGGAGTCAAAGGAGTGATGGATGGGACCATTTCTTACGGTCATTCCGGTTGTTCCAGAAAATAAGCAAGTGTCTGTGCTCGCCAGAAAAGCAAATGCATGGATTGTAGGGTCCTGGGCGAACTAACTCTCAGCCGACATTACGCCATGTGGATCTGATCGACCAGCAAGGCAATCGGAATGAACATCTCCAAAGAACAGACGCCGAAATCCCCTCAGTCTCTCCTCATGTACTCCACACTCGCTCTCCGTGGGGGTTTTTGATGGTCTGCTATGAGCTGTCTCACGCCTGTATGTGCCAATCATCACATAGTCCATATCTCTCGACCCGACCGATGCATAAACTGGCCTGACCTTCACAGCGAGCCATGATGTCACACGCCTTTGGAATCATTTTATTCAGGCTATTTGAACGGATAAAATATCTATCGATATGATTTAAGACGACGAGCATCCCAGCTAGGACTTCCATCCCAAGCTGTTGAGCAGAATGTATCGCTGGCTGGTGGCCCTAACAGTCTGCGCCGCACAGCTGGTGCTGGCGACCCCGATCCAGACGCGGGACTCGGACTACTTCCTGCCCAACTCGACAGGCTTTCGCATGCAGCATGGCTTTGAGACCATTCTGGTACAGCCCTTTGGCTACGATGGGTTCCGGGTGCGCGCTTGGCCCTTCCGGCCTCCTACGGGCCATGAGATCAGCTTCATCTACGATCCACCATTGGAAGGATTCGAGAATGGAGAAGCGCATGGACTGAACTTTGACACGGCATTTAATGGCAATCATACTGTTGCCATCCGCAACGGCAACACTATTGTGCGCACCTCTGGTTGGGGTGGAAACCCCGGAGGATATCGGCTGGCATTTTACCGCATCGAACAAGATGGTTCTGAGACACTGTTAACAAACGAGTATGCGCCACTCAAATCGATTAACCCCCGTTACTACTCGTGGAACGGCCCGGGAAGCGAGTTCTCCGCCGAATTTTCATTCAGTACGACCCCTGAGGAGCAGTTCTATGGCACGGGTACGCAACAGGACCATCTTGTCAACAAGAAAGGAACTGTTATTGACTTGATCAACTTCAATACCCATATCCCCACACCTGTGTTCATGAGCAACAAGGGCTACGCTTTCATCTGGAATATGCCAGCTCAGGGTCGCATGGAATTTGGACAGCTACGCACCAAGCTCACTGCAGAGTCCACTACAGTAGTCGACTATGTCATCGTGGCCACGACGCCAGGTGACTACGACACCCTGCAGAAACGTCTATCCGCCCTGACGGGTAGAGCACCCACTCCTCCTGACTTCTCGCTCGGATACATCCAGTCTAAGCTCCGCTATGAGAACCAGACTGAACTAGAACTCCTGGCCCAGAAGTTCAAGGACGACAACGTGCCCGTCGGAATGTTCGTCATCGACTACCAATCTTGGCGGAACCAGGGCGACTGGGGTCTCGACCCAGCGCTATGGCCGGACGTAGCAGCAATGGCGAAGAAGGTAAAGGATCTCACCGGAGCAGAGATTATGGCATCTCTCTGGCCCAGTGTATCTGACGCGAGTGACAATTACTTGGAGCTGCAAGCCAACGGATACCTATCTGCGACTCGCGATGGACCCGGAACCACCGATTCATGGAACGGCTCATACATCCGCAACGTCGACTCGACGAACCCAGGCGCCCGGAAGTTCATCTGGTCGACCTTGAAGCGCAACTACTACGACAAGGGCATCAAGAACTTCTGGATCGACCAAGCGGACGGTGGCGCCCTGGGCGAAGCCTACGAAAACAACGGCCAAAGCACCTACCTCCAGTCCATCCCCTTCGCTCTACCGAACGTCCTCTACGCAGCTGGCACCCAACAGAGCGCCGGAAAGTATTACCCCTGGGCCCACCAGCTGGCAATCGAAGAGGGCTTCCGCAACGTCACCGACAGCAAGGAAGGCGAGGCCTGCGACCACATCTCGCTCAGTCGGTCTGGCTACATCGGATCTCAACGATTCTGTAGCATGATCTGGTCAGGAGACACCTCCTCCACCTGGGAAACACTAGGCCTCCAAATTGCCAGTGGACTATCCGCCGCCGCAACAGGATGGGGCTGGTGGACCATGGACGCAGGCGGTTTCCAACCCGACCCGACAGTACCATGGAGTGCTAACGTCGACACACCGGAATACCGCGAGTTGTACGTGCGCTGGCTGCAGTGGGCCACATTCGTTCCGTTCATGCGTACGCACGGTCAGCGAGTCTGCGACAACCAGGACGCATACACATGTAACAACGAGCCGTGGTCGTACGGCGAGAAGAACACCCCCATTATCCTCTCGTATATTCACCTACGCTACCAGCTGGCCTCGTACCTCCGCGCTCTCTTCGACCAGTTCCACAAGACTGGTCGCATGATCATGCGTCCCTTGTACATGGATTTCGAGAAGACCGATCCGAAAGTTTCACAGTGGACGCAGGCCAACAACAACGTGACAACGCAGCAGTATATGTTCGGCCCGAGATTGCTGGTGTCACCTATTACCACGCCGAATGTCACCGAATGGTCGGTATATCTGCCGCAGACGGGAGAGAATGGGACCAAGCCTTGGACGTATTGGTGGACGAATCAAACCTATGCTGGTGGTCAGACGGTTACTGTGCCTGCACCTGTGGAGCATATTCCCGTGTTCCATCTTGGAAAGAGGGAGGATATTCTCAGTGGTAAGGTCTTCTAGGGGTGGTAGTGTGTATGACCGGAGTATGTGTGTGGGAAATTATAAAAACACCGGATGTTCGAAAGAGTAAATAAATATCCAAGTCCTCGCTACATACATATCTCTGAGACAGTCTAAATGAATAATACTGTGAACTGAATCTGAAACTACGGTTTATGGTACCAATTAGTTTACTCCGCACATACACACAAGTCATAGCCATCCACCTGTCCAAGCCCTAACCCCTATACTTAAATTCCCACATTTTCTACTCTCACCATCCCAGCTCAGCCGTCGGTGTCGGCGTCGGCGCGTCCACCATCCCTTCCGGAACCGCATCGGCCTCAATCGACATAACCTTTGGCTCACTCGTCGGGGTCGGAGCAACAGCAGTACCATCAACAATCGGCACCATGGTAACCGCCGGAACAAGCCATCTCCGACTACACCTCTCCCAGTGGGAATCAATATCCGCCGCCTCCTGCGGCACCTCAATAAACGGCATATAATCATCCCGCACCATAGTACAAGAGGGATCATAAAGGGGACACTGCGAGCCACCCCGATACTGAGGCCAGGGGATGAGTGACTGGGTATAATTCCCAACCGTCTGGGGCAGGAACTCGGCAAAGTTAAACGGATATGGGGTCCCCTCACTGGGATACCGGGCGTTGCGGTGTTCCCGGAGCGATGTAACGGCAGTCGGATGGATGGAGATGAGCTGGTTAGAATAGCGTTCCCCACATTGGTGACCGTGACGACGGTTACTCCAGGCATTAATCGATGTAAAGGAGATATATACGCTCGGTGAGACGAGAGTGTAATGATTTAGGATGGCGGTGTTGGGGCCATCACCTGTTGGTGTAGCGGGAATAGTTGAACCGTTTTGGGCGCACAAGTCGCCTTTGGAAGTTGTGACGGGCCAGTAGAACATTGTTGCTGTGCCTGGGATGAAATGGCATTCTGAGCAGGGGTTTTCTTCGGGATATTCTCGCGCCGTGTTGGGACAGTGAGCGGGTCGTAAGGGACTCCTGGTGTCGCCTGGGATCGGGGATGTGATTGATGCCGCATATTCGCTGGAGAGACTGCTGTATGTTTGCCAAATGCCGATGCAGCCCTCTAGTTCTGCTCTGCATGTCGGGGATGCTGAGGGCTCGCGGTTCACTGTGGTGGTTTCGATCCTCGACTCGCTGAATGTGCTGCATGGCCCTGTGCCGGGGTAGTACTCTGTTGCTGTTTCGCGTGGGCCCAGAGCCCGGGCAACCCCGTCGCATAGGGTTGTCACCGGGCCGGTGTGGACATTCGAGTATTGTTCGGGGAGGATGCTTTTTCTGCAGGCCCCTGTGCTGGTGGGCGTGTATAATGTTACGGTTGTGGTTTTGGTCGGGCCAAGACTTGAGAGCCCTCGTGACCGCTCGTCGTATTGCATCCATTGCGCTGCGCAGATCACATCGGATGCTCCGGGTCCAGTGGTCGGACCGTAAAGGTAGTCCGTGGATGTTGGCCAGAAGACGCTGGTGTTAGAGATCACAAGCCACTGGCTGCTGGTGTAGCATGTCGGCTCAGAAGAAGGGACTGATAGAGTGATCGGCGCAGACGAGTATACTGGGGAGCTAATTGACCCGGATGGAGTGTCGCGGGGGAGTGCTGTACAGTACTTATGATTAATCTCGTCATTGAGGGTCATTGGAAGACGCTACTCCATACCAGGATTAGCAAACACCGCTCCCACAAGAGACAGGACAAATATCACAGAGACCATTTCGACCTTGTAGTTCTGGAAAAGGTAGACAGGATCACATCCGCGTTAAACTAAGGACTTGGGTAAACACGATTTATATCCCTCTTGACAAAGGTTCGCCTCCAATCCTTCCCCGCGACGCCTAGAACTGTCCAAAATCTGACCTCAGGAACAGAGCAAATGCCCTCAAGGTCGTGGGTCCAAGTTTGTATAGCTTGCTGTAGCTATCATCCCCATTGGCCCGGATTCAGGTGCAAGTTCGGAGCATGCGGTGTGATATGAAAATTGAGATCTGGTAGGCTGGAATGGGCCGTTCCGATGCATGTAATCCTAGGGTTACAATAGACGCACCCTGGTTGCTCGTGTTCTAAAGATTCCTATTTGCTGACATGCAGGGAGGGCTGAAATGTGGAGAATCCTTTTGCCCACTTGGTATGGAGCGTTGTTTGGATCGCCGAGGATAGAATAGAGATGCATCCTCGATAGCAGGATTGTACTCGCATAATATAAGAGCATAGATTAGATAATGACTCAGACACCAAGGTCATATAATTGAGCAGTTGGGGGAAAACTAATGCAAAGCTCCTGGCCATGAACATGTTGTCATAGGATGTAACGCTGACTGCAGCCATTGTCATATAGAACGCCACTTAATCAGGTTACTTAGCTAGCAACCCCCAATGGCCTGATTCAGCTTCAAGTTAGCAATATGCGGTGTGACCCAAGCTTTGAGATTTGGAATGGGTGGTTCCAATGCATGAAACCCTGGGGTGGGAGAATTATATATACAATGCGAGGATCTATTTATTTAGCATAATGTTCAAGTACCATAATAGTCTTCTATTTATTAAATGGTATATAGTATACTATAATTCCCTAGTATTCCTAGACCAGCACGGCAGCAGAAATGGTGACTTGGTTAGATAGTAAGCTTAATACTCATATCACAGTCTAGTTATATGATATAATATACTCGTTGAGCACCTGCAACCCAGGCGAGCAGTTACTAACTAGACCAACAGATCACTATAATTGAGTGTTCGATTATGCCTAGATTGCACCTCTTAGTTACTTTACTCTATAACTCTATCTCTTGATTAAATCGTTGTTGATCCCCGTGGTACGTCCCCTAAAATTCCAAGCGCTGTGAGTTTGGTGCTCTAACATCCCCCTTGAACTGTCTACGATTGATCAAGAATGGTACTGTTATCTACCCTTCTCATATGAGCTAGGGGGATTTGATCGCCAGACATACTGATCTAATACGTCCAGGTCTAACTCCAAAGGCAGTTGATTAGACTGATGGCCTTCGTAGTCATTTTGATTTGGACGAATACGAGTGCTAGATCAAGTCCAACTTGTGAATGTTAATTTTGAGCTCTAGGTAGAGATATGTAAAGTATACTTTGAAATCCGTTTGTTACAGATGGTAATATAGCCGTGAAGGTTCCTAAACCTCAAAACGGAGATGCTACTGTGTTGGAAAATATTGCCCGCTAAGATAGATCGCTATATAAATTACTAGATTGCCATTAGCTTATCACATTTGCTTACCTTGAAGTCGTTTCTCCTCCTTCTTTATCTTCAACCTCTTGATCCACCCCGTGATGTACTCATCCGGTTCCAAAAGATGAAGTCTCCTTCGCCATACATCGCAAATATTGTCGTCTTCATATATAGTCGTTCCGAAGAACCGCTGATCTATCTTTTTCCAATATATCGTGTCGAAGGCAAAATTATTTCTCCCAGCGTACATGATCCAAAAGTCTCCATTTTGCCAACTATCCCGCATCTGACTAGATAGCCGCTGGTCTTCCACTAGCAGCTTCTTCTGGATTGCCTCGTCTTCGCATTTCCACATTGCCGCCAGAAAGATCTGGAGCATGACTGATTAGTCTATATGGGTAAGTAGAGAGAGAAGGATGCTAGGTAACACTGAGGCCATCTATGGTAAGGTGGTGTTTATAATTTATCAATTTTGCTTAACTTGTCGAGTGCCCTTAGAATGTTCTCTAGGTAGGAACTACTACTGGATGCGGTAAATGTCTAGGACTAAATGTAAGTCATATGACAGCAGAGCTCAACAACGTGGCCGATGTAAACCCTATACGTACGGGGATGTATAGCACACATAAACGTGGATATATATAATCAACAGCATATGCCCAACGAAATAAAGAGATACTGCGTGCCATGATTGGACAGCTTAAGCGAACCCATGATCAAATGGGATAGGGTTCCATGATTCAGGCCATGGAGAACCTGTGTATCTCACATGCCTGCCAAATTCTTCACTGCTGAATGAAATGAAACCAACTAAGGAGCAGGCGGCTAGCACTGACAATGTCTTAGGTAAACCACAAAACTCACCTCACCTGAATCACCATCGAAAGAAATCAATTGATAGGCTTCCTTCAACTTGGCACCGGAGTTCTTTACGCGTCAGAACAAGCGCCAGCCATTGTGCCGGTCCTACAGTGTTTTCAGTCAGACTAGAGTATTGTCCATTGCAGTGTGGGAGGTGTCCATTGTGCCTAGTCATACTTTGCAGCTTTGACTCCAGCGCAATGACCGTTTCGAGACGCGATCAGCAAAGCCTAGTGATGACCTTAGCCATGAATATCGTTTCCTTTCACGTACCTGTCTAATGAAAATACATCCTAGGCTATTTTATGTGATACATAACCTCCCTAAGAGGGCCAATAGACACTATATCGTTATAGGTAGTACTAAGCGGATCAAGAATAATATGATTGGTGTTTAGGTCCTAAAAAAGCCTACAACCTGTATATCTGGCACTTATATTTCTTGATAATAGCTATATCAATCTAAGTACCGGTTGCTGATGTACTAGACTTACTGTTAGAGATATTTAGAGGACTGCAACTAACCAACGAGGCGGATAATCTTTTATAGACTATTACTGAGTCCTCACAAGAATATCTGTTGGCTCGAACGCACATGGCTATTGACGTCGAGGGTGAAATCCACGGAACCTGGAAGCGCTCCTTCCGAGGGATGTCAATTTTGCAGCTACTCGGAAACGTACATTTCAGCAGCAAGCACCCAGATGCCATAATAGAGAGATAGCAGGTGGATAATAAGGCCACAAAGCACGCCTTAATAAAAAAAACCAAAAAAAAAAAAAAAAAAAAAAAAAAAAAAAA